>OY755047.1:18259862-18390970 GCA_963576565.1 Aspidapion aeneum
TTTCTATAAAAAATGCAAATTAGTGACATAATATATATTTTGGGCGCCGGATTAGATTCGCAAGAAACAAAGCACTAAAAGTAATCCAAATTACCATAACGGGTCGGCCCATTTCTGATCCGGTTATGGATATTAGAGACTTTAAGCTCACTTATCTTAGATACGTAAACGTTAAAATATAAATATCAATAGTAAAACAGACAAAGAGAAAAAACGAGATATTTCCCAGAAAAAAAAAGACTACATGGGTATTTTTAACTCTTTTTTTATTTCTAAATGAGTGCATTTTTATTGAATTTTGTTAAGTGCTTTTTTAATAAGCCCTGTCGTTGTACCATCCGGTCAATTTCGCAATTTTGTATGCTGCAATTTTTTACATTCCTAGCCCTCGCAGCAATGGCTAGAAAAGGTACCGCTCGATAAATTTTTTTTTAGATATCGGCAAAAATGTGTTATTTGGGTATATTTGGACCTATCTCATCAATAAGCGGTTTTCGCAATGTAATGTATTATACGACATTTTTCACAATAATTTACAAAGATACTTACTGAGATATTTACAAAAAGCTATTAGTTGGATGCATTGACTTCTATACCCTTTCAGGGCTTTATACAACTCAATGGTTGGATGGATCTATTTATTAGCTGCCATTTTTTCAGTCGTTGAGAAGTCTGTATTTGTAATTTTCGAGTCTCCAAAGTTTTTGAGTGTAACTAGTTTCTCCAATTCTTTGTTTGGAACTCGGAGATAATGATTGAGTAGCAACAAAATTTCGGACTTCCATTGTCTGTATTTATTTTATACACGACGTTTTGGTTAGAATTAACCACAGAAATTAACTACAATAAAAAGGACAATGGAATGGTTATTCCGAGAAATTAATAAGCTCAACGATCTCTAAAATTCATAACAAACCAAATGTAGCACTGTTTGAAAATTATAATCCGTTGGGTGTTATTAACATTCCATATCGTAGGGCAACAATTAGATAACTTGAAATTGATAGTGTTAAGAAAATCTCAAGATGTCTTTATATAAAATGTGCATTTTTGGAGTTATCTACTTCTTGTCACTCTTTAAATCTTTAAACAAGTTTGATTGCTCGTACAAGATATCTAGATGTTGCATTAAAAAGAGAAAATATAAAAAATAGGTCAGCTGTAACTGGATAACATGCATAAATTTCGAGTTATCTAGTTGTTGCACTAGGGAGGCGATATGTTCAAGAGATTTCAGAAAACATAAGACGAATAGCCAAACACTATAACATAAAAACAGTATTTTCATCGGGAAATGCGATAAGGACTTTTGTAACTGTGCGTGCAAGTACTGGAATTCACGTAAATACCCTTCGATAGGCTAGCCGGTTCGGCTTTGCTCACACATTTAAGTAATTTGTCGAAATTGACGTAAGAAATACTAGGAAAAACAATGCATATGCATTCTATGAATGGCACTCACCTCGGACTTTCCTGGGGCTCCACTTTGGACGTACGAACGCCTCAATCACCACAATTTTCTCACTTTTCTAACTTTTTTCTCGGAAAACGTGTTTTGTTCTGCTGGTCTTTTTGCGCACACTGTCGGCGCTGCTTGTCCCCCCACGTGTCCAGTGCCGGTAAAATCATATGCATTTAGATAGCGCGAAATTTAAATTAATTCTTCGCGCAGAAAAGAAAGAAAAATAAAAGAAATAGGTAATTTACTGCTTGCACTAACAGTAACTAAACCAAACCAGAAAATCCCTCAAATAATAAGGAATGTATTTACCAAATCCCGTGTGAGTGTGGAAAATCTTATGTAGGTGAAACAAATCCCTCAAATAATAAGGAATGTATTTACCAAATCCCGTGTGAGTGTGGAAAATCTTATGTAGGTGAAACGAAACGCCCTCTTCAGGTTAGAATAAATAAACATCTAAAAAGTACCCAAAAGCTAAAGTTTTTCATACGGAGTCGCATTGGCGAAAACGAAAGTTTATTGAAGCTGCATTTATAATGCAGATTAAAGAAGTTTTCAGTCATCCAAGCACGGACAAACATATGGAAACCACTCCTTAAGGAAAACAGGCGTCTTAGGATTAAAAAGAGGGCGGGCCGTCACACCTGAATGCACACCAAGTAATATGTATAAGTAGTAGCCTGTAGTATAGACTCGATTGTTAAGTTTACACTTGAGAACGGTTAGATACTTTACTAACCGAAACGTCGTGTTTAAAATAAATAAAGACAATGGAAGTCCGAAATTTTTTTGCTAGTTCCTCCAACCTAGCATAAAAAGTTTAGGGGAATTTTAAGTATATGCTGGGCCAATCTCTTTAATTTTCTGACGTCTAGTTTTCATATCATACAACAAATTAAGCCATTATAATAAAACACTTGAAAGCACACACACATAAAAAACTTGAGATTTTTGTCGATAACTTCAGGAAGTGGTATTTATCATAATTACCATCCTAAAATGCTTATTATCTCAACACTTTACATGACCAATCATAGTTCGATCGATGCTAGAAGTAACATTAGTTAAACCTACGTCACAAATTAGTAGTTTTAAAAAATTATGGGTCATTTTAATCTTTCAGAAAAATCTCTAACGGTATCAAACAAGTTTCGTGGCTAATCGGGTAAAAAGGAGTTTTTGTTTCTCTCATATTTTCCCGTGCGTAGCTTGAAAGCCTAACCTCACGGGGGTCCAAGATCTAATGGACACCTAATAAGTGTTGACAGTTAACTGTTTCGTCCTTATGGGACATCCCAGAACACTGCTTGGTCAATGTGACACTCTTGCGAAGTTAATTAGACGGTTTTTTCTCAAATCCTATGTAAATAGTGAGAAAACTCTCGCAAGAAGCGCCATCTACCGAGATACGAGAGAAACTAAAACAAGAGCAGGCGAAAATAAACTGCTTTACATATCGATTAATGAAAAGATCGATTGAAAATAAAAACAAACAAACCATCCGTGACCTACGACAGCTCTTCTGTCTTTCAGTCTTCTGATTGACGCTAACGTGTCTGATGGCCGGTAAAAACGCTAATCAGCGTTGATCTGGCCTGCAAGACAGAAGAACTGTCGTAGGTCACGGATGGTTTGTTTCTTTTTATTTGCAATCAATCTTTTCATTGATCGATATGTATAGTAGTTTATTTTCGCCTGCTCTTGTTCTAGTTTCTCTCGTATCTCGGTAGATAGCGCTTCTTGCAATAGTTTTCTCAGTATTTACATAGGAGACAAAACCGTCTAATTAACTTCGCAAAGATGTCACATTGACCAAGCAGTGTTCTGAGGAGGCCCATAAGGACGAAACAGTTAACTGTCAACACTTATTAGGTGTCCATTAGATCTTGGACCCTCGTGAGATTAAGCTTTTAAGCTACCCACGGAAAAATATGAGAGAAACAAAAACTCATTTTTACCCGATTAGCCACGAAACTTGTTTGATTTTTAAATTCACGGGTACTAAATTTCACATTATCTAACGGTATAATTTTTTTAATATAAAAAGAGCCATCACATATGTATAAAAAACGTAAGTATTTATAAGATAATTTTGGTAAGAAAAAGTATGATCGCGTGTCTTTGATCTCAATGTTATGCCTTGTCAATCTTAATTAAATTGGATTAAAGTAATGGACATATTTTTTGCTTATATCATAGCCCGTTATGTTCGTACATGTCCTTTATAATATTTTCGATTATTATCTATTTTTTTGAAGATATTTGAGTAAAGTTATTCTTTTTTGACCGTTAAATTTTTTACGTAAAATATAGTTAGTAGTGTAAAATTTCCAGAAATATATTTTCGGAAATATTTCCTGAAACATTGGAAATATATGGAAATATTGGAAATATATGAAATATTAAAAGAAAAAGAAAAAAGGGAATATTTATTTATAAAAATCGTAACAAAACACCGGAAAACGCAGAAGGCTTATACATGAATACAAATGAGAAGTTATTCTTCAAACAAATAAACAGAAATAAGGTTAAATTTGTACACCGGAAATATTTCCATTTACATCCCTAAATATAGCCTATACCTGGATAGCAGGACATCTTGGAGATATCCCAAAGATGGTCATTCCATGTTCCATGCATCGGCGCGTAGTCTTTCTGTCAAGGACGTACCTAGGGGAGATCAAAGAGGACCAATCCCCCACCCCGAAATTTTTAGAACTTAAAAATAATCACTTTTTTTTTTAGTTATGATAAGTAGTAGAGATATTTTTATGGCAGAATTGTATTTTATTTTTTAGATTTTTGCTTATAACAGCTATTTTGTATAAAAATTAAAATCTTAAGCGTATTTATTTATAGATAAATGTGAGTGGAAAAATATTTTTGTCTTCTAAATTTCCCTCATGTTTTCAGTCATAATTTTTTTCAAAACAATTTAAACAGTTGTGTTTTAAATAATATTACTTTACTTGACTGCAAAATTAATCCAAGATTTGAGCAGCAGCTGAAGGATTGTTTCATTTTTTGAACTTGATTTTTGCCCAGTCAATAATAATTTTTGCTTGACAAATAAAAATTTGACTGAAAAAGTATGCTTAGTTGACTTATTACCTTTCTAGCCCGCGCAGCAATGGCTAGAGAAGGTATTATTTTCGACGAATTTCTTTTTTTCGAGATAAAGTTAAAAATGCGTTATCTTGGCAATATCGTCGTGACGTCTGTCTGTGTGTATTTGTGTAAGTGTGTGTGTATGCCTGTCCGTAACATGATAGCTCTTAAACTGCTGAACGAATTTTCATCAAATGTTCAAATAAAATAATGTTTGACACTGTAACGAGCTGATTATAATAGCCAAGTTTAGAAAAACATTTATAAACTAGAAGAACCTTTCATTTTGAAATTTTTATTGGAGAACTTGGTTATACTTTTATCTCAATTCTTTTTACGGAATTCCATTTTCACGTACTAGACTTTTTTTACATGAAATGTTTTTGTTATGTTTTCACTTCTTTTTTAAAGGAATTGGATAAAATTTAATTTTTTAAATGTATTGTTCAAAACTTTGGCAATGCCTTATTTAATATTTTAATGGTTTCATCATAGTTCCTATCAGCCTTCCAAAGCTCAGCTCTCTAGCGTTTCCGGAAGTGGACAATTTTACTTTTACATAACTTTACATGTATAGGAGAGGGAAGTAAATTAATCCTATAGTTTTATCATAGTTCCTATCTGTCTGTGTGTGTGTTCAGCTCTCTAGCGTTTCTGGACGTGGGCAATGTTACTTTTACATAACTTTACATTTATAGGGTAAGGGAGTAAATTAGAATTTTGGGGTTTTTTGATTTTTCCAAAGGGTTTGGTCTGGAAGTACAGTAGAATTTTGATGATGTATACATCAGTGAATGAGTGAGTGAGTGAGTGGCAATTTTGACGTTTTTTGAAATTTCGTAATAACTTTACTACTTTATGGAACTCCATGAAACTTGGAGGGTTTGTTAACTTTATGAAGGTCTTTTTTTGAGATTCGTACCTCATTTCGAAGTAGAGTTTTAGGGAGGTTAAATATGGGCTGAAATGTTTCAAGAAAAGATGGTACTGCAGTTACGCGAACTTGGCCAACAGAGTGTCTCGAACTGTGGTCTGCTGTGTGTTTGGGTTACCTGTCTTCATAACTTTGCAGTCCCTATGGCCACTTGGCTCTCCCGGTGGGTAGGGGACAATTCGCCGCGGCCGATTCGCCGCGGGACAATTCGCCGCGGGGACAATTCGCCGCAAGATTTTTTATTTTATGATGTTACCATTGGCAATTGTTTAAACAGTTTTATTTAGCTTGACTTCATATAATATATTTGTTTATTTGTTTGATCATAACTTTTTTGAAACTTTTCCAACTAGGTATTTGGGGTTAGTATACAATTCAACAATTTTTTCTATTAGAAAAATAAATAAAATGGCGGGTCCAAAATGGATTTTCCCATTTATGAACCGATTTGCATCAAACTCGGAACTTTAAGATCTTTCAGGTCGCTGATTATTATTTTTAACTTAATTTTAAAAAATCAAAATGGCGGTTCCACAATGGCGCACTTTCTTATTTATAAACCGATTTGCCTCAAACTTGAAGCAAGGTAACTCAATACAATTTTTAATCTCAATTTTAAAACCTGAAAATGGCGGATTCCTCGGGGCCTAGGCCCCCCCAAGCCTAAGATTTTTTTAGATATTTTTCACATATTTCATGAATAAAAGGATTAAAGAGTATAAAATTCGCCATCATGAGGCTTCGCCCCCTCCCCCAGAGAAATCAGCCCCCCCCCCCCATTTTGAGGCAAATCGGTTTATAAACAAGAAAGTGCGCCATTGTGGAACTGCCATTTTGATTTTTTGTAAATTTTAGTTAAAAATAAGAATCAGCGAGCTCAAAGATCTCAAAGTTCAGAGTTTGATGCAAATCGGTTTATAAATGGGAAAATCCGCCATTTTGGATCCACCATTTTCATTTTTTAAATTTAAGTCAAAAATTGTATTAAGTTACCTTAAGCGCCGCGATGTTTCAAGTTTGAGGCAAATCGGTTCATAAATAGGAATATCCGCAATTTTATTTATTTTTCTAATAACAAAAATGTTGAATTGTATTATACGAACCACCAAATAACTAGTTGATAAAGTTTGAAAAAGTTATGATCAAACAAATAAACAAATATATTATATGAAGTCAAGCTAAATAAAACTGTTTAAACAATTGCCAATGGTAATATCATTAAAAAAAAAATCTCGCGGCGAATTGTCCCCGCGGCGAATCGGCCGGCGCTGAATTGTCCCGCGGCGAATCGGCTGCGGCCAATTGTCCCATCTCCCTCCCGGTAGAGGAAACATGACAGACATGATGACAGGAAAGTGAACCGGGTGTCTCATACAAGATACCCTTGAAAAAAAGAGAAAGAAATGCGCGGGAGCCTAAGTATAAAAGATCCCCCCCACACTCTATTAGTACTAATTCAAGATATATTACCTTCGTACCCTAGGCAGTTGAATATAAAAAGCTTAAATAAGCTTGGCGGCATGCGTATCATATCAAGTCCCTTTTATATTGTCTTTTTTTCTCGTTTAATTAATAGGTTGGGTAACGCGTTACGACGATCGTGCCTGAAGAGACACCCGTGCTTTTAAATACGTTTCACAGCTTATACAATTATGCAGAAAAGCTCCAAAACAGTTGAAGATATTCCCCATAAAATAGCACACTTTTCGATCTTGGAGAGAAGCTTACATGTTCTGCCCAAATAGTCTATACACAACAAGTTAAAAATATACAAAACAATAGGGAACTTGCCCATTTTTTTTATTTTACTAAAATGTGTGTTTCTGTATGAAAACACATTATACTAAATATCAGCCCTTAAATCGCAATACTTATTTTACAATAAATAATTAAAGTTGGAATCGCTGACTGGTATATTCAAACAGTCATGAGTATAACGGCCATTCGGTTCATAACTTTTTTATTTATGAATATTTTTTATTTCTGTAAAAACATTCTTTAGGCACTTTTTTAAGAGCAATTCAAGTGTCAAATTAAAGTTTATTTGTCACTTTTAGTTTTTGAGATATAATATAAAGTTTATATTTTACTTATGGATTGATCCTTATTTTATTCGATTTTTAAAATTAGCGTAAAATTTCCTTTAAAATGATGTTTCACACTTAATATTTAATTTTTTTATATTTTTTTATATTTTTATTTTTTTAATTTTTTTTAAATAGTTTAAAAATAATTTAAACCAATTCTTATTCAGCAAACTAAAAAAAAAGTTAAGAGGTAACTAAAAACTAAAAATATAAGAAACAATAAAAAAATAAAAAATAAAATATTAAGTGTGACATGTCATTTTTTAAAAAAAATTACGCTGATTTCAAAAATCGAATAAAAAAAGGTCATTCCATAAGAAAAATACAAACCTTATGTAATATCTCAAAAACTAAAAGTGACAGATAAAATTTAATTTGACAGTTGAATTGCTCTTAAAAAAGTGCCTCAGGAATCTTTTTACAGTAATAAAAAATATTCATAAATAAAAAAGTTACGGGGGTGGGTCGAAAATGCACCAAATTGAAAATATATATCTTGAAACTAGTTTAAGATATCGATAAGCGGTTTTCGGCATTAACGTTTTAACAAAAATCGAGCTCGTAACATGTAGGTTAGTTTTTTTCTATCTCGTCTAGAAATGGGCGTTTCCTATCAAAAGTGTCCAATTTGGACCACTCTGTACCTATGTGGGTAGGTATAAATGAAAATAAATCAGCACTAGTATTTATAGAGCTCATTCTAAACAGTGTTTTAAATAGGTGGGTACCTACTTAATTAATATACTTATTTTTAATAAGACTTATTAGTATGGTTATATATAAATATATATATATATATATATATATATATATAATAATTATTATATTATAGTACTTACAGTACTTAGGTATTTATACTTACTTGCGAGCTTTTACACCACCAACTTCAGCTTGAGAAAAATACTCCGAATTTTTAATGTATATTGCCGTCATAAACATATCAAGTCTAGGTAAATTGTCTGATTGTCCTTTTATAAACCCCGCATCAACCATTTTCAGTCTTTAACAGAATCACAAAACACTAAATTAAGAAAATGTAGCCAAACTACGTCCGGAAATAACTGAACACTACGTTCAAAGCTCCAATAAGTACAATATCAATTATTTACGTGTTGTTTCAATGTCGGTTAACGGTCGCATGGATCGAGATCCAAAGACGTGACGCCACAACCAATGGCAGCGCGTTTTAAGAACAGGTCAAGTTATTCAAAGTTCAAACCTTTATTTCTCAGGTAATTTAATTGTTATTGGAATTTTTCTTTCTTTTCTAGGAAGTTTGTTATGATAATACCTTACGATTTTACTTGTTTTTAAAGGATTCGATTTTTTGGGCAAGTTCCCTATTGTCCGACTAACCCTCTTATATGGAGCACGAACCTGGAACCAAGCCTGCAAGACCACTCTTCGCAAGCTATTGATGTGCACTAAAACAAGATGCTGCGACTAATAGCGTGAGGCCCATGGTTTGTCCGAAACGACCAAATACGACGAGACTTGCGTATAGAGACCACGACCTGAGATGATCCAAACTGCCAAACCACGCTTTTTCGACAAAGTGGAGAACCATAGATGGCACTGGTAGGGCAGTCATTGCAGTACCAACCTGCCCAAAGAACATACAAGAGACCTCGTAATAACTTAAAACACAGGCCAGCTCAGATGGAAATAATAATCCAAAACCGCAAGAAATTCAGATTAAAATGGTAAGAATCCAAGGATTAGCCAGAAAAACGCAAAGCCAACATCCGAGATCTTGGAGATATAACGATTCCTTTTATATAACGTGATCAGTTTAAAAATTACGAGGGGAAATACTGTTACCAACTGCCAAGCAGGAAAGCTTTAAACCAGTAAAAGATATTCCCCAGAAAATAAAAAGACTTTATATTAGCTCTGGGCATAACGGTTCCTTTTATATAACGTTAACGTTGCAAAATTACGAGAGGGGGGGGGCTATTTCCGGGGTACTGCTGTGCTCCCAGAAAAGCAAAAAAAATTACGTCTCCGAAGCTCGAAGAAAACATGATCTTTAATTTTTATTTATGAAATATGAATTAATAATAAAAACTTTATAGTACAAATCCGCCATAAACATTTTATTTATGATCCTTAAAGAGAGGCGCACAACTGTGCCTTGTGGTACCCCATTTTCAATTCGAATCCTTGCTACTTTGAACAAGAATAAACTGTGGTTGTAACATGCACTAAGTATAATAAATTTTTTAGCCGTACTGCTAGATGAGGTTCGTATCAATTTTTTTGATGCCTGCATAAAAGCGGTTAATGAGAATCCATGACAGATTTCTCGAAAAAGAACAAAAGATCATGTGGCATTCATGCGATTGATCTTTTATATCTAGCTAAATTGTTTAAATTTAATTGAGCATATTTAACAGCTCAGAAATAGCTTAGCTTAATCTTTTATCCTAATTAAAAGCTACAAAAAAAAACTCAGTAAAAGCTCAAAGGCAATTTTTTAAATATTGCAAAAAAAAACATCAGGTATAGAAGTATATTTGGTGTTCGATGTTGAAGAGAAGGTAGAAGGCAGAGGGGTTGGGTTGGAGATGCATTTAAAGAAGGTACAGTTTAAGATACTAAGAGTATTGTAGAATGTAGTGGTTTGAATGTTAAGTGAGAGCCAGTTGTTTCTTGTACTACAAGTAGTAGTAGTGGGGTTGATCCTTTTTTATACACCATGTCTTTCCGTATCCCTGTCTTTGCACTTCCCGTTTTCTTTCCAAAGTCTTATGTTTCAGCCCATTTGGGCAGGTGCGGCTCTTTTATGCTCAAGGTTGCGTAGGCCTCACATTCTTCCACGAGGTGCCTTGAGGTCTTTTCTTTCTGTCCACAGGCTAAGCAGGTAGGATCGTTCTCGCCTTCTATATGTGCCATTTGCTCCTTTAACCGATTATTTCTACATAGAATAACTGTTAGCAGTCCAACGCCTTTCTTGTAGTCTACAAAGGTTTTTTATGCACTATCAGCTTAGACAAACTTAGTAGATAAGGAATACAATAATTATGTAGATTCTCGAAGGTTTAAGATAATTCGCTATCACGTTTGAATAATTTGGAAGCTCCTTCGTTTGGAAAATCATTATATATTTCATTCAAAAATTAATGGTGGGCACCCGGTAGTCCGAGTACTGGACTTTGATAATCTGTCATTTGACAGCATTGGTCGGCAGAATAGGAAGAATTATCTTCTATCTTGAACGGGTACTAAATGAGCCAAAGAGGAAGAAGCCGTACCGTCAGCCCTCGCTTCTTCTACCAGCTAGCTAAAGGCACACTGAAGAAAGAATTAGCAAACGACAAACTAGTCTTTAAAACACAAACTACAGCTTCTTGTTGGTTGTTTTGGGTTCTTCAATATATTAAGACGGCTTTACACTCAAAGGGTCACTTAAAACATTTTCCTATTTTATTAGTTAGTTTATACCAGCCGGTAGATTTCCGCCTGACCTAACGATTTTCCTGTATTCTTTCTATACCCTTCCCTATCCAAGTTGTTCTTTTATTGCACTTCGTTCTTTCTTAAGATCTTCTAGCCTTTTGTCTCTTTACTTATGCGATTAAAATGCTTCAGATTTGCACTTTTTTGAGCTATTAGTAAGAGAACTATATCTGTACCTTCTGTTATCAGTTTTACATGTCTCCTTCCAATTGTGAGAAACACTTTATTTAAAACATTTTTTTATTAAATTATCTTTCCATTTATTCAATTATTTGTTTTGTTTTTAATATGATTTAAATCAAATAAAGTGCCCTTAACTTGTACTTGTCTCTATGATCAGGCTTAAAAGTGTTATCTTTATTAATGCTCTCCTTCTCCTTTTAAGTAATACATCTTATCAGACAGTTTATCTCAAAATAGATATTTTGTCTGCAAGTCATCTTCTAGAAGTTCTTTTAAAGTAACACAAAAATTTTGTTGTTTACTTTTCTCTTTATAAGTTTCAGTTTTGTCTTTTACCTTCATTTTATCCAAATGAGACTCAAAAGGAATTACTTGGTCAATTTAATAAAAAAAAATTGTATCAAAATTATTTTCAGGAATGCTATAAATATTTGTACTACTATTTATTTGGGCATTATTATTGGTAGGGGTTTTAAGGCATCAGATCTTCTAGCCTTTCATCTCTTTACGTATACGATAAATATGCCTCAGATTTGCACTTCTTTTAGCTGTTATTAAGCGAACTATGTCTGTACCTTCTGTGATCAGTTTTACATCTCTCCTCCCAATTATGAGAAACACTTTATTTAAAACATTTGTTCATTAAATTATGTTTTTATTTATTTAATTATCTGTTTTATTTTTAATATGATTTAAATCAAAGTACCCTTAACTTGTACTTGTCTCTATGAACAGGCTTAAAGGTTCATTAAGTAATACATCTTATCAGACAGTTTATTTCAAAGTGGATATTTTGTCTGCAAGTCATCTTCTGTAGTAGTTCTTTTGAAGTAACACAAAGATTTTGTTCAATGGAATAATGAACTGACTTAGATGTAGCTCACTTTATTCTTCATAAGTTTCAGTTTTGTCTTTTACCTTAATTTTATGCAAATCAGACTTTAAACAAAGTAGTTTGTCAATTTAGTAAAAAATTTTAGAATCAAAATTACTTCCAGGAATGCCATCAATAGTTGTACTAATATTTGTTTGGGCCTTATTTTTGGTAATATTATTAGTATTAAGCCACCAAAAACGTCTTCAAAATATTTGTTGTCTTCTTGAATTTAAAATGCTACTAATGTTTCTAGTATCTATTTAAATATTTTAATTTGAAGGAGATTCTTGAGCAATAAAAATATCTGCGAAATAATTTATGTGTACATTTTGTTTTGCTTGTTCTGCCATTTCGTTATGTTACAATTTTATTTTGATTTTATCCCAGTCATACTCAGAAAGAGCTGTGTTATCCACTTTTTGAATATTTCTAAACGAGATATCGTAGAACTCAGTGCTCTAGCCTTCCACATAAGTTATGCTAATGTTTGTAGTATCTGCCTTTTCTGTAGGAATTTTTTAAGCAACAAACATGTTTGTTTATTTTCTAACGATTTTATCTACGTATAGCAGATTCAGAAAGAGCTAGGTTGTTTAATTTTTCATGGCTTTTTGCCAGATCTTTTAAAAAATTGCGATTTTCGGCTTGAAAATCAATGACAGAGATGCCAAGAATAATAATATTAAATTTTCTTTTCCTTCCTTTTGACAAGTTTAAATCATGGAAATTATTCAGTTTCTTGTATTTATGTATTATTTTTTTCTTAGTATCTACTAAGACCTTAAAACTTAGCATTTCAGACTGGGTTTAAGTATCAAGTATATAGACTTATACCAGATCGGTTTAAGTGTATTTTTTTAACACTCACAGGTCAAATAACTACAAAGATTGGATTCACCCTAATGTGCAGTATAGCATTTCTAAGTGGGTTTCATCTTATATAAATTTAAATTAAATTTAGTCCGTGCAGTCGTAGGATTCCCGTTAAAAATAGTCTCAAATTGTAGTAGCACCCCTGAGAGGTGATTTAAAGTTCGAACGAAATGTCATTTTTTGGAAATTTAGTCCTTGCAGTCGTAGGATTCCCGTTAAAAATAGTCTTAAATTGTAGTACCACCCCTGAGAGGTGGTTTAAAGTTCGAAAAATAATAGAAATAATACCTGATTGATAAAAGAAACTTATATACAAAAATTTTCAAAGCTAAATAATACATAAATAACTTAAAACTTTGTCTGTAGATGCATTACCGTATGAAATACGTATCAATTTTTACACCGTTTTTATTCGACATCTCCTAGTGAAGTTTGGAGGTTTAAATATGGCTAACATTTTTAAACCAAAATATTATATTCTTTTAATTTGTTTCTATCCTTTGTGTAGAAATAATGTCTTTGTTACAACGAAAAAAAATTACTCATATCGCAAGGTATTTATGAACGATTTATATAAATCTTAAAAACTATTGCATTCACTGGAAAAATAAGTTAAACCTTCAACCAAAATCTACACTTGTAGACCTAGGATTGTAGCACTTAGCACTGTAGACTATTTAGTAAATACCGGTGTAAAAGTTTAAATATTTGAGGAATATAGCGATATGAGAAACTTGAGTTGACTAATTCTCATTCCTAATGGTGGGAATGAAGCTTAAGCCAGTCAAGCTCAGCGCAGATTTCTTAAAAACAGATAATTATTCATTATGCAATTTTGCTCGGCAAGAAAGAGACAGACAGTCAAACGGACCGATGTCCACCGCAATCGATTGTTTTTTCTATTTGCCTCGTGGTCGTGTCGCATTTATGCTTGTTTGTCCGATGATTTCACTTCCTGGAAATTACATTTTTCTTTATTGGATTTTTATACTTTTATCTGTGCTTTTATCGGTAAGAGTGCAAAGCACAAATGTACATATATCAAATCTCATCCATAGTTTTCTAGAAAATTAGATACAAAAGTTGGAATTAAAAAAAAATATTAAAATTTAGTTGAAAAAAAACTTAACTTTTTTGCTGCTGCATTTAGATCAAAACAATTACTATATGTTAATTACTTGACTCGCATACTATAAAAAATGATCCCTAAAGTTGGTCCAAAAGTTAAGGTTTGTAAGAAAGAAATAAAAGTTAAAAATCCGAAAACTCAAAACAGAAGTGACTTTGATGTTTTGTCTGGGTGTTATTATTAACACTTGGCCTATAACTTTTATATCTCCATGTACAGGGCTCCAAGAGGTTTAATTTATTTATTTAATTTAGTATATTGTAATCTATAGTTTTACATTTACACACACACATACAACAAAGTTAACTAATTTAAAATTTTTAAAAACTACACTTTTTGGGTACCCTTTGGGTCACGAAAATTTTCACCAAAAATTTCGAAAAAAATATTTTGCTGATAGTGTACCACATAGAAGCTACAAGGGCCCTAATACTAACCTAAAAATAATACAGTTGTAGTTGTAATAGTTTTCTAGAAAATAAGATACAAAAGTTGGAATTTCTTTTAAAAATTAAAATTTCGTTGAAAAAAACTGGGTGTTATTTATTATTTTTAAACTGCACTTTTTGGGTACCCTTGGTTCAGGAAAATTTTCACAAAAAATTTAACGTATTCTAAGGATCGAAATCGTGTGAAATCCATTATTTTCATATGGGGCCGTAGGAATAAAAAATATTTTTAACAGCTTTTTCGTCTTGCAAGTAAGTTTTTATAGCATAGGACAAAGCATTTTGTTAATACTCCACACTAGTCTATACAATGTTTTATCGATTTCGAAACATTTCTGACCCATATTAAAGTAGCCGGGACTGACAGGTGAAAAAAGCTGTTTGAATGCACGTCAAAAATGTACTCTAGTGCCCTTTAATAGCCACCATAATAGCCGCTATTCTAGTTATAAAATTTTTAAATTTCGACAGAACAATAACTGCGGCCCGTTAGGTCCGGTTAGATTGAAACCGTATTAATATGGGTATGGTAGCTCACAAAAAAATTAAAAAATTGCAATTCCTAAAATGTTTGATTCTTCATTTAAATTATTAAATTTCACTGCTCCCCCTGTTTCGCTGTTTAAATTACAGTTTGTTCGAAGCTAAGATTTGTTTAGCTATTTTCTACATATTTCATGAATACAAACATAAAATAGCATAAAATACGGCCTCATGAGGTCTTGGGCCCCCCCCCCCGAAACTGTCTAAACTGTCCCGAAACTTTTTTCTATATACGCCACTGCCTCCCCACATTTTTTATACACATATATAAAAAATAAAAATATAATAGTATGCTAATAGTGCAAATACCGATTCAATAAAGAACTTACCTAAATTAGGTAGGTAGTAGGGTTACTATTATGCAATTGCAATTTAATTTAAATTTTACTGCTTGTGTGTGAGGCAAATTCGTATATCCTTTAAATTTGCGAACTTATTTATAATATCATCGTAAATTGGCTGTGAAACCATTTATTAATTTAATAGTTCATTTTCGATAGAAAATTTTGATAAATTTGTTAGTCTCTCCTCTAACATGGTGCTTCACACACTAATGGATGCAATGGTCTCTATTAAGCACAACAGCTTATAAGCTTCCTTGAAGATGCTTCTATTCTCAAATAATGTTTACATTAATCTGTGGGGTTCCATAATTTGCAATGAAATGGTATATGCAGGAAAGATTGTGCAAAATAATTAAAATAAAATCCTAATCACAACCGAATATAAACAACAAGCCGGTAACCGGACACCATTTCAATAATGAACTTAGGTCAACACCTCACTCTTTGCCCTGCCCAAGCATGCGACGTTATCATGACAACCAACGGACGCTTCCTAGCCCGCGCAACAATGGCTAGAGAAGGTATTCGACGAAAAAATTTGTTTTCAAATAACGCCGAAAATGAGTTATTTGGGTGTATATTGACCTATCTTAGCAATATCGTCGTGATGTTTGTCTGTGTGTGTGTGTATGTCTGTCCGTAACACGATAGCTCCTAAACCGCTAGACCGATTTTCATAAAACTTTATTACTTAGGAGCTTTAGTTTCTGAGATATTTACAAAAAACTGTTTTCAAGGCTGATATATCATGGCTTCAATTGAAGTGTGCTAATAGGCTAGCTAGGAAGGTATCAGATCCGTCATGGATCCATTTATTTTTTATCTTCATGCACAGTTACCTTTGATATAGTACCACACAAGTAATACTTTTACTGGAACTCTAATTTTTGAAATCTGCCCCCACCCCTACGGCGTATGTTCGGTGGATTCTATTAATTTCTTAATGGGGCCATCAAGAGGTAAAACCCAACGTATGTATGTATCAAATTTTACTAAAATCCAGTGCGCGTTAGTCGTTACAGACAGACAGACGGCGCGACAAAAAAGTTTCAAAATCATCTGAAACGCGAAGATATGTAAAGCAACTTTTTTTTCTTCTTTTTGACACGATTACCATAGCTTACACTACTATGTTATAGTCTACGTGGGGCTAAAATTACCCTATTAAAAAATTATAAAATGTTAAACGTAAACCATTTTTTCTATAAACCCAGCTTCCAAGTTCTAAAGTTACTAATGCTGAACTCGATATTATCACAGCAACAGAAATCATACCTTTAAAACGCATATGAGCGAAGAATGCATTTTCATTTATAAAAAAATAATCATGCAAGAATGACTTTTGAAAAATTTCAGAGTACGCATTTTAATCTAGGTAATACTTACGAGCCTTATAATGGTAAATATTATAAATTTGTATGTGTTTATAAATAAAAGTGAGTAAAGTTGAGACAAATACCCCCCCCCCCTTGGTGGGGCCATAGTGATTTGCAAAAACCACTCCATGAGTTAAGATTCAGAAAAACATCATTTTACGAATTTTAGGGTAGAGAGTCCCATAAGAACAAAATGGCCAAAAATCAACAAAAGTCTCGAGTTGCAGTATGGTGGGGCCATAGAGATGCGAGAAAACCACACCCTGAGTTAAGCTTCGAAAAAACGTAATTTAGTGAATTTTAGGGTAGGGAATGCCATAAGACCAAAATGGCCAAACTTTAAAAATTGATATTTCAAAAATTATACACTTTATCAACAAAAGCACTGAGTTGCAGTATGGTGGAGCCATAGAGATGCGAAAAAGCCACACCTTGATTTATGAATCGGAAAAACATCACTTAGCGAATTTTAGGGTGGGGAATCCTATAAGACCTAAATGCCCAAAATTGGAAAATTCATATTCCAAAAACTACATAGTTAATCAACAAAAGCACCGAGTTGCAGTATGGTGGGGCTATACAGATGCGAAAGGTAATCCCATAAGACCAAAATGCCCAAACTTTGAAAATTCATATTTCAAAAACTATACAGTTTATTAACAAAAGCACCCAGTTGCAGTATGGTGGGGCCATAGAGACACAAAAAAACCACACCCTGAGTTAAGATTCGGAAAAACGTCACTTAAGCGAATTTTAGGGTAGGGAATACCATAAGGCCAAATGGTCAAACTTTCAAAATTCATATTTAAAAAACTATACAGTTTATCAACAAAAGCACCGAGTTGCAGTATGGTGGGGCCATAGAGATACAAAAAAAATACACCCTGAGTTAAAATTCGGAAAAACGTCATTTAGCGAATTTTAGGGTAGGGAATACCATAAGGCCAAATGGCCAAACTTTGAAAATTCATATTTCAAAAACTATACAGTTTATTAACAAAAGCACCGAGTTGCAGTATGGTCGGGCCATAGAGATACAAAAAAACCACACCCTGAGTTAAGATTCGGTAAAACGTCATTTAGCGAATTTTAGGGTAGGGAATCCCATAAGACCAAAATGCCCAAACTTTGAAAGTTCTTATTTCAAAAACTGTACAGTTTATCAACAAAAGCACCAAATTGCAGTATGATGGGGCAGCTCAGATGCGAAAAAACCACACCCTGAGTTAAGATTCGCAGAAACGTCATTTAGTGAATTTTAGGGTAGGGAATCCCATAAGACCAAAATGGCCAAACTTCGAAAATTCATATTTAAAAAACTATACAGTTTATCAACAAAAGCACCGAGTTGCAGTATGGTGGGGCCATAGAGATACAAAAAAACTACACCCTGAGTTAAGATTCGGAAAAACGTCATTTAGCGAATTTTAGGGTAGGGAATACCATAAGATCAAAATGCCCAAACTTTGAAAGTTCATATTTTAAAAACTATACAGTTTATCAACAAAAGCACCGAATTGCAGTATGACGGGGCCATAGAGATGCCAAAAACCACACCTTGAGTTAAGATTCGAAAAAAACGTCATTTAGCTAATTTTAGGGTAGGAAATCTCATAAGATTAAAATGGACAAATTATAAAAATTCATATTTCAAAAACTATACAGTTTATCAACAAAAGCACTGAGCTGCAGTATGGTGGAGCCATAGAGAATGCAAAAAGACCACACCTTTGATGGAATTAATACAGGGCTCTGGTTTCCTCAGCTAAACCCCACCAGTGGTTGTAGTGCCACCTAAACAAGAACAAGCAGTAAGTCTAATTAAATTTAAAGTGTAGGTGGCAATAAATTCAAATTTTTAACACAATAAGACGCCTGTGCACAGAAATCAGGGAAAATTTGCATATTTGTTACGGTACTACCATACGTCGTACCATAGAGTGGCACTCGGCGCGGTAGCAATTAAGCAAGCAAGTCTAACTAACTGGGCACCCAAACAAGGAACAAAACGTTACCGTTTTGAGAGAATTCGGTACGAAAAATCTACGGTACCAACTTT
This sequence comes from Aspidapion aeneum, assembly GCA_963576565.1. Taxonomy (NCBI): domain Eukaryota; kingdom Metazoa; phylum Arthropoda; class Insecta; order Coleoptera; family Brentidae; genus Aspidapion; species Aspidapion aeneum. Next base: position 18,278,746 of record OY755047.1, read on the forward strand.
GATTAGAACAGTACCCGTCAAGAGCTAAGGAAGTGTGAGTAAAATAGATAACATTGTGCTCTATCACATTTGTTTTGGTATACCGGGTGTACGCCTTCTGCTTTGGTAAAATTGGTAGGCATCACTTAGAGTCCCTGTATGTTGACATATTTGGATATATTAAATATGCAAATATGTCAACAGACAGGGACTCTAGCATCACTCAGGAACATAATTATACGCTTGTAGTTTTAGCAGTAGTACTCATAGCTACATCCTGAAATAAGCAAAGCGGAAATAAAGAGAGCATTAAAGAAAATGAAAATTACAAATCACCTGCAAAATACGAAGTAACGGCAAAAATGCTGAAGTACAATGGTTACGCTGTAGTTAATACCATCCATATTCTCCTAAGTAAAATGCTAAAAGAAAAAATAATCCCAAACAAATGGAAAGAATCCATAACCATTATTCTACACAAGAAAGGTGATAGAGAGCAGACCTAAAAACTATCGACCTACAACACTCCTCAATGTAATTTACAAGCTTTTCGCAAAAATATTAACAGAATAACAACAAAATTTGACGGATATTAATCGAAAGAACAAGCTGGCTTCAGAAAAGGTTTCAGTACTGTTGACAGAACGAGCCAACGAATACAGCATTTTGCTATATATTGCGTTTATACTCTTTGAAAAAGCTTTCGATAGCATTGAGCACTAAGCAGTAAAAGCATCTTTAATTAATAGCCGAATAGATCACAGATACAGAGACTTAATTGCCAATATATATGTCGAAGCAACAACATCAATTAAAATCCACGAATGAACCAAGCCAATCCTCATAAGAGGTGTCAGACAGGGTGACACAACTTTCCCTGAATTATTTAACCAGGCTCAAAGTAAGCGGACAGTACTTGAACCACCTATAGTATCGTCTTGATAACAGATAAGAAAGTAGAACTAATAAAAATGCTGGAAGAACTCAATACAGCAGCTAATAATATATGCTGGAGTATGAACCACACTAAAACTAAAATCATAACAAACACAGATGAATTAAACACGATCAGAATAAACTAAGAAAAAATAACAACAAGTAGAAGAATATATATACCTGGAACAAATTATTAAACTAAAAAAAGAAACCAAACAGCTGAAATCAAGAGACAAGTAATATTGACCTAGGCAGCATTCAGTAAATTTAGCTACATATTAAAGAATATCCTCAGTACCTCAAAAAGAAAGTGTCTAATCAATGTATCCTTCCTGTACTTACCTATAGATCACAGACAAGATCAGACAAGGTAACAAATGAATTGTAAACTGGAGCCCTTGTGAAAAAATAAATTGGTAAAATTTTTTTTAAGCCACAAGCTTTTATAAAATGCCCTAAAAATTAAAAAATAATTTTCTAACATTCTAATATTATCATAATAATAAAAGCGATGACCGACTGATGGAAATTTTGACGATGTTAGCACGATAAGATATCAATTAAATATTACTATTTGCAAGAATCAATCTAGCAGAAAAATGCAGAGGTACCAAACCCACCCAACCCGACCCAAGATACCCCAGCATTTCTCTGACATAGGTATGGGAATGGCATAACATTGCGGCACATCAAACATATCTTTGATGACCTGCTATGTTGAATATTCTTTAAGTGTTTAGATCACAAATTTAGATTAACTTATGCTTTGATTTGCGGCCATCGCTTTTATTATTATGATAATATTAGAATGTTAGAAAATTATTTTTTAATTTTTAGTGCAACGTTTATAAAAGCTTGTAACTTAAAAAAAATTTTTTACCAATTTATTTTCTACTTTTTAGTCTCAGCTATCTACTCTATTAAATGAAAATATTTGTTCAATAACAGAACAGAAGAGTTTATTCTAGATTATAATGAAATCGCTGATCGTGAGTTGTTTGGAAACTCATTTTTCTATTGGGGGAAGGAGAGGGTGGGGGTAGAGGTAGAAATATATTTTTTGTTTGGGCTGTATTGCCATCGGACCTTTATGCATATACCAAATTTTATAAAAGTCTTTTGAAGTGAAGTGTGTCAAAAACGCATTTTTTGTGGAAGGCGGTGGGGGGTAGGGTGGGAGGACATTTTTTCATTATTGTTGTATTGTCATCGGACCACTATATGTATACCAAATTTCATCCAAATCGGATAATGGGAAGTGTGTCAAAAACGCATTTTTCTATAGATGGGGGTTCGGTTAGGGTTAGGTTAGGAGTGGTAGGATTTTTTTTTCAATGTTGTATTGTCATCGGACCACTATATGTATACCAAATTTCTTCCAAATCGGATAACGGGAAGTGTGTCAAAAACAAATTTTTCTGTGGAAGGGGGTGTGGGTAGGGGTGGGAGGATATTTTTTTCTTATTGTTGTATTATCATCGGACCACTATGTGTATACCAAATTTTATCCAAATCGGATAACGTCAAAAACACATTTTTCTATAGAAGGGGTGGGGGTAGGGGTGGTAGGATATTTTTTCTTAATGTTGTATTGTCATGGGACCACTATGTGTGTACCAAATTTCATCCAAATCGGATAATGTGAAGTGTGTCAAAAACGCTTCACAAAATTTGATAGATAGTTAGATAGTTGGACAGAACATCTGAAGCTAAATAAAAGCTTGTAATAAAAAGAAGAAACATGAGGGAACTAGCTGGATGAACACGCCGACAGACAGAGAAGAGTGGAAGATATTGAGGGAGGCCTATGTCCAAAGATGAATCGAAGGCTAAATAGATAGATAGATAAAGTAGTAGTAGTATGAGAGTTACCCGTAGGTCCGGCAGATAAGCCAAAGTAGTCTAAATTATTTATGTTTAGTAATTTACTACTGGCAATAATTTGTTTGAAATTTTTCATAAATTAAAATTTTTGTGTTCTGTGATTAAAATCTACTAAAAAAATCAAAACTCACTCAAAAGTTTGCTGCTATTGTTGGAAATAAAACGGTGAAAATTGGACTAATTGCCTAAACTAATCCATGATCAACTTAGCAAATTGCTAAAATCAAGATCAAAGACCCTGAAGGAATCCGTGAATTAATTGTCCTTGTAAAACACGTATAAGAAATTTATCAGTATCACCAATATCCCTTGCCAGTACCAAGAATTAAATCACCCTGTAAAAAGTACCACCAAGAGAGAATAAGGTAGTACGAGCATAATAAGTCGCTAGAGACACTTCTTGAGTCGATAAATTACAATAAGGAACTGCCTACGCTTGCTCTAATTAGGAGATTTTACTTGCAAATTACTTTAATAATTTTCATTCTGTGTTTTTAATTGGCAACATGTACCAACTTACATACGTACTTACGTATCCCAGTAAGCTGATATGTGTACCGTAGTCGACCGGGATTCCGTCACCTTAAGCCCCTTAGTATTCATGGACTGACTTTTGAGATGATATACAATGTTCTGTGTTATATATTGAATTATGTTTACTTGTGCTGAAACTTTGGACATTTCATTAAACATTGTATTCTATTTTGAGAATTTAAGTCTAACTACATATATTTTTTAAGTAAATAAAAAATCTTAGATATCGGAAATTTCTAATTCCGACATAGTGCTTACCTGAACTCCGACATAATTTTGACCTGAATTCCGTCATATGATAAAATAGATACTAAAAACAATCTTACATAAATTCATCAAATATTTTTATAACGACAAAAATATAGAATTTTTAGTTCTTTAGATGTGAAAGCCTAATGGCTTCGTAAATAAAAGATTTTTATTACCACTTCAAATGAGTTGTTTGAAAACCCAAAAAAAACCTAATTACTAAATTTTGTGGTAGTATATGTCCGTCTGTCGGTATAACTGTTCTAGGATTATCTGTCGGTCTATCTGTCTGGCTGTAACATAACTAAAAATTCGCTTCACCTATACTCGTTGTATTCGAAATAATAATTAATAGTTTTTAGTCGGGTGGAGCCTTGTAAGGTATTTATTTCTTACAGTAAACGAAATATTTGGAGCAAAAATGTCTGGATAGGCAGGTATTTTTCGTTAGATATGAAAAGGGGGCAGCCTCATTAATAATCCAGCAAACGTGAAAAATCACAAACTGAAAGCCGTCATTGTCGTAATCTGAATTCCGACACCCAAATTCATCACAGATTTTAAATGAGTAGAATAGAAAAAACATATGACAAAATTTGAAATTAATTTTTTTTTATTTATTGTAGGTTTTATCATCTTACATTCTTTGTCTTTAGATAGTTGTTGATGTGGAAAAAACTGAACATTAAAAAAATTGTTGCCCACCAGAGCTCCGCCAGCCCTATTTTTTACACAAATAAAACAATCGGAAAGTCGTCATAGCCCCATAGCCTGAATTTTGACACCTTGAATTTAAAACACATTTTCAGAGAAAATAGTTCAAAAAGCCTGTGATGGAATTTGGGATTTAGAAAATATATCAAATGTGATTCTGATTAAGATGTCGCTTTTGAATAAATGTAGATGGATGATTCTACCAAAAGTGGGCTATATGGATATCATTTTTGGTCATTGCCTTTAAATAACAGTACAGCACAGTAAATAATTTTGTTTTCTTAAATTTATGTAACTAATTAGGTGTAAGCTAAGAAACATTTATTTTCCCGAATTTTAGGAATTACTGCATAAAAATTCCAAAGGGATGAGTACCAGAGGAATGAGTTTTAAATCAAAATCTATTTAGACTACTTAACTTAAGTTTTATATAAACAAAGTTCCTATACTTATAATTTTAAAACAGTCAATAAAAAAATAATACTATTGATATCAGTCGAATATTTACTTACCAGAGGAATGATAATTGAAGCGTTCCTTTTTGATTTCTCCGAAAAAAACTAATTTTCTGCCAAAAATAAAAAGATCTATAACAAACCAAACTAAAGTTGACATTATCTGTCACAACTTGTCACCCTCACAAGTAAATTAGATATCCAGGGTCGTCTCTTTCTCTAGAAATTAACCGGTGGTATTCACAAATGTTGTGTTATTAAAAATGGAGCACGTTTAAAATTGTAAAATTTTCCGGGAAGATGTAAATTCGGATTTTCAAAAATATGACTACAAACTTAAGTTTTTTTAAATTTTTTGATAAATAGTTAAGACTTGGTCAAATATTATTTATTAGGTTATTATTGTCAATCTGAGTTTTTAATATTTGGTTTGGGACTACACCAGAGGAATTTGCTTTGTAATAAAAAAAATTATAAACTTGCAATTTTTTTTATACATTAAACTCAAATGCTCCATAAAGAAAACATTTCGTTTTAATTCTTATAACTAAAACTATGCTCCATTTGCAGTCTGTGTTTGAAAAATATGCATTCCCACTCCACAGCACCATTTTTGTAGAATCATCCAGATAAACTAATTTGAATAGACATTATTTTTGTTGGGAATTCCGTCACTCCTGTCAGATTTCCGGCTCAATGCTTTTTTTTTCACCTAAACCTCGCCACCCCCTTTTTATGGAAAATAATCGAAAAAAATAAAAAAAATTTGGTTAAATACTTATCTACGGACATTGGTTTAGTAAAAAATAAAAATATATTAGGTAATAATATAATAAAGTACCTAAAACCTTATATTAAAATGAGACGTTCTGCTTCGATAGTTGAAGCACGACTAAAATAATTTTTCGCGCGGAGTTTCTTTTTAACCAATACAGCTGAAGTTTGCGCACAGTGTTGCCAGATATATAGGTGAACAGACAAAGTATATTTTTGGAATTCCATTGTCGGATTAGCTTAATAATTTAAAACATTTCTAATAGGTGACGGAATTCAGGTAGATGTCGAAATTCGGGTTGAGTACGCTTTCCTCAAAGACTAATACCTTGAGCAAAACTCGGCATCGTTGCGCCCGCTCTCACTGCACAAGGCACACTACGAGTGGTTAAGACCAACCCCTTATCCTCATTGTTGCGAAGAAGATAGCATAACAAAAACATTGTATATCAAAAAAAATCAAGTAGGCGAAAATGGTATTCTGTAAAAAGAATTGAGATAAAATTAAAGCCAAGTTCTCCAATACAAATTTCAAATGGTTCTTACTAGTTTGGAAATGTGTCTTAAGTTTTATCGAAAAAGTATCATATCTTTTCAAAACAGGCTAATATGTATATATATATATATATATATATATATATATATGTATAATAAACGGTTTAATATAAAAAAATTGCGACATCTAACTATATTAAAACTGTTTGGTTTTCACTTTCTCCAACGTCGATCACAAGGATACGAATGACAATCAGGATCAAGTGTTCCATGCCAATCCACGACCAGGGGTAAGGGCGGGTGAGATATTATAAGCAATAAAAGCAGTAATATATAGGGTTTTAATGTTATTATTTTTAAACGTAAGCTAGGTGAAGCTCTAAAGATATATTAACTTGAATCTCAACTTCTTATGAAATTATCACTCATTTAAAAAAAATCGTTTTATACTATTAAATATCTATAATAGTCTTATTGATATTATATAAAAGTACTTACCAATAGTTAACTTATCCACCTTTTAAAAAAAACTTTGACCAAGAAAAACAACAATGTAAACAGGTCACTAATTTGTTTCATCCAAGACTGGAGGCAAAACAACCAAAAAATGCAACGTTTTAGCGACCCGGCGATAAGCAATTTGGCGATAGTGAGAAGTGGGGCAATAAAAAACAATAGTATAGTCTAAATTATACGCATTTGTAATGACGTCACCAAGTGAGAAAAAAACGTATGGCGTAGATATTTTTGCCAATCAATGTTTTTTGATTGACAGTGACGGATACTTCACATAACCAATTACCTACCTATTTAAATCATAGACACAACTTTTTTTAAAAAGTTTATTGTCACCGCTGTTTATAATATACTAAACAAAGATAAACAAAAATGACGTCATTACAAATGGGTATAATTTGAACTATAGCTAATTAATGGAGGATGCGTAATTTTTAGGGGGTTTTGAAACACTGTGTGACGTCACGGCTGTGTAGTGGGCCATAATAAAATAAATGATTCAATCAATTGGACCATCTGACTGTTTGTTGATTGGAGTAATTCTCGCCTTAATATCCATTTAACATCCCTCATCAGTGAAGAAAGCAGTATCCTTTCTTATTAAATTGTCATAGATCTATGAGAAGCAGCTTTTTAACAAAATATTGTTGTGATTAAAAAGTCATGGGTAGCTATTTGTTGTTAGTATGTTTAGTATGACTATAATTACTTTAACTATTACACAAAGGCACGAAATAGTTCTAGAGCACAGCAGAGCCAGGAAACACTTGGAGAAAATCCTGACAGATAAACCCAATAAAATGGCTATGGGGCCACTCAAGGCCTCCAAACATCCCATATTAGGAAACCACACACAATTGCTAAGCACATGCAGTATTAAAATCTACAAAACCTAATTTAGCTTATTAAATCATCTTGTCCTATTTTGACTAGCTGTACTTCCCGCATCAATATCTATTTTTAACATCTCTTATCAGTGAAGGGAGCAGTATCCTTTCTTATTAATTTGTCATAAATCTATGAGAAGCAGCGTTTTAACAAAATATTGTTGTGATTAAAAAGTCATGGGTGGCTATTTGTTGTTGGTGTGTTTAGTATGACCATAATTACTTCAACTATTACACAAATGCACCAAACAGTTCTAGAGCACAGCAGAGCAAGGAATCACCTGGAGAAAATCCTGACAGATAAACCCAAAAAAATGGCTATGGGGCCACTCAAGGCCTCCAAACATCCCATATTAGGAAACCACACAGCAAGAGATACAGTAGTCTCCAAAACCTAATTTAGCTAATTAAATCATGTTGTCCTATTTTGACTGGCTGTACTTCCCGCATCAATATCTATTTTTAACATCCCTTCTCAGTGAAGGAAGCAGTATCCTTTCTTATTAATTTGTCATAAATCTATGAGAAGCAGCGTTTTAACAAAATATTATTGTGATTAAAAAGTCATGGGTAGCTATTTGTTGTTGGTATGTTTAGTATGACCATAATTACTTTAACTATTACACAAAGGCACGAAACAGTTCTAGAGCACAGCTTCTTGGGTAACCATCAAAAACATAAGGCCCAACATACAGACAGGATCATTCTACTAGGTACATAGAAAGTTATATATATATATATATATATATATATATATATATATCGGTTTTACAATGTTTTCTACGTCTTCCGATACTCAATCTCCATTCGTTTCTGTTTGCCCATAATTCATCATCTAGGCCTCATATTCTTATTTCACTTTTTCCTTCTCTCCAGCTTCTCCTTGGCCGTCCTCGTTTTCTTCGGCCAGTTGGTTTCCATTGTAGTATTTGTTTAGGTAGTCTTTCACCATTTATTCTTTGTACATGTCCGTACCACACCAGTTGTTTTGTTCGTATATCATCCACTAAAGTACGTTCTCCCACTGTCATAATTTCCCTTATTCTTTGATTTGTAACTCTTTCTATTTTTGATTTCCCTGCTGCTCTTCTCCAATAGTCCATCTCCATAGCGGAAAGCATTTTTTCTGTTCTATCCTTGATTGGCCATACTTCTGAGCCGTATGTAATAATACTTTTTACAATGGTGTTATATATAAGCTTTTTGTTATGTTTTGATATACTTTGGTCCCAAATTATTCCATTTAATAAAGTTATTGCTTTTTTTTTACGGTTAAGCGCACTCGCAAGCACTCGAGAAGCGGCCAGTGCGCGGAAATGTTGGTGTGTGTTGGTTTTGAAACGGTTCAGGTTATAACCTGCAGGGAAAACTGCCGCAGGTAGTTTATTCCACAGCGGTGCTGTTCTCCAGAGATATGAATTCTGATATAATGAGGTTCTTGGTGCCTCTATTTTGACAGTAAATTGATGGTTACCGTCTGTTTGACGTGTTCGCCTAGTAGGTGCTACTCCCGGAGGGATCATACGTGCCAACTCTTCAGAGCATTTTCCGTGATAATACCTGTAGAAGAGAGATAGATCACCCACAGTTCTTCGATGTTTGAGACTATCCAAGCTACGGGTAAGTGCGGGGTCATTGATCAGCTTGATAGCTCGTTTTTGCACGGTGTTCAAAAGCATTAAGGTATGTTTGGGTGCCGCACTCCATATATGTGAGCAGTACTCCATAGTTGATCGAATCTGGGCTTTGTAGAGTGTCAGCAGTTGGCTTGATGTATACAGATGTCTTGTACGAAATAGAACCCCAAGCTTTTGGGATGCCCTTTTAGCTATATCTGCCACGTGACTGTGCCAAGACATGTTGGTCTCTGCAGTGACTTCTGAGATGTTCAACTGGCTCTGCAATGTGACAGCACTTCCAGATAGCATGATGTTTGGCTCATCGGTGCTAGTCTTTTTTGTAAACAGGGCTGCTTGGGTTTTCTGCGTGTTGAACTGTACAAGGTTTTTGTTGCCCCAGTCCTCTATTATCTCCAGGTCGTTATTTATCTGCGATAAGATGATGGAATTCACGTGCGGATAGACATTGAGTGGGTGGTATGACTGACGAGACTACATTTCCATCATCTGCAAAGCAATTAAGTGGATTTACTGTTTTATCTATGAGGTCATTTATGTAAATTAGAAAAAGTGTTGGCGAAAGGATTGCTCCCTGTGGCACACCAGCATTTATTCTTCATCTGCAAAGCAATTAAGTGGATTTACTGTTTTATCTATGAGGTCATTTATGGAAATTAGAAAAAGTGTTGGCGAAAGGATTGCTCCCTGTGGCACACCAGCATTTATTTGGTAAAAGTTGAAGTTCCGGCCATCCAGTGCAACATAAATGGATCTATCCTTAAGGTAACTTTCAAACCAAGTGCAAAGTTTCGGCGACAATCCCATTGCTTTGAGCTTGTTGAGCAGATTTTCATGCCAGACTTTATCGAATGCTTTTGATATATCTAAGGCAATTGTTCTTGTTTCGCCCCGTAACTCAATCGCTTTTTTGCCATAAGTGAGTGACGTATGTAAGTAAATCGCCAGTTGACCTATATTTTGAAATCCGTATTGCTTGTCGTTGATAATTTTGTACTTTTCCAAGTACTTGGTTAGGTGATTGTTTACAACTCTTTCCATTACTTTTGATATCACCGGAAGTAGAGCAATTGGTCTATAGTTTAACGGATCTGTCTTTTTTCCTTTCTTTGGAATAGGTTGTACTGCGGCAGACTTCCATGATGATGGATATACTCCTTGCCTGTAAGATAAATTGAATAATTTAGCGAAAGTTGGGGTGAGTTCGTTAGCACAATTTTTGAGTACTATCGCGGAAATGCCATCTGGACCCATTGCTTTGTTTGTATCCAACTTTTTAAGGGATTTTCGTATTTCTCTGTGACAAAAGGGTACCTCTGGCATACTGTGGGAAACCCTTCCACTGAACGGTGGAGTTTTTCCATTTGGCACTGTTAGGTTTGAGTTGTAGGAAAAGATTTTGGCCAGCATATTGGCTTTTTCCTCTGATGTTGTGGCTAAGTGAGTATTTTTATCTGTGTGGTTTTGAGCGGTTTGTTGTCGTTTCCAAAGGTTATATGCTCTGTGTTTTTTTTTCTGTACAGCCGTTTGACACTGGCCGTTGAACCAAGGTTTTGCATTTGCTCTGCGTTTTATTGTATGTGGGATATATGCATCCATTCCAGATAAGATTACTTTTGTTATTTCATTACAGCAAATAGTGGGATCAGCTGTTTTAAAGCAAACCTCTTGCCATGGAAAATCCAGGTAAAACTGTTTAAGGTCATTCCATTTTGCCGATTTATAGTGCCACATTTTACGAGGAAGTGATTGTTGGCTTGGTGGTATGAGCATTTTGCACTTTGTTATTATAAGGTTATGATCGGATGAACCAAGTGGGGGATCTACTTGAATTGTGTACGAGTCAGGATTTGTAGTTAGGAACAAGTCTAAAAGCGCTGCAAATTCACCATGCTTTCCTTCCTTGTACGTTTCGATCTTTTATAGCTTTGTCTAGTGTTCCGTCAGCTGTAATTTTTAGACCTAAGTATTTATACTCATCACAGGACTGAATTCGCTGCCCGGTATTTAAAATTAGATCTTGTTTCGTTCCACCGATACACATATACTCTGTCTTATTGAAATTACCATCTAGTCCCCACTTATTGTACTCTTCCATTAGTTTTCGTGTCATATATTCGAGGTCGTCATAATCCTGAGCCACTACTATCTGATCATCGGCGAAACATAAAGTATACAAGGTGGTTTCGTCCAACGCAATTCCCATGTTTTGACATTTTCTCTTTTATACATTAAGCACTTGTTCCAAGTATATCTTGAAGAGCGTAGGCGAGATACAGCAACCTTGTTTAAGACCTTTATTTACTTGAAAGCCTTTCGCTTTTATTTTAACTTTTGCCTTACTATTGCGGTATAACTCTTTGATGGCCTTAGTTAGTTGTACGCTTATGTTTGTGTTTTCCAACGCCTTCCAAAGTAGATTTAGTGGTATACTATCATATGCCTTCTGCAAATCGACGTAAAGCAGATGCAGCTCTTGTGCGTATGTCATTTTCTTTTCAATAACTTGGGTTATACAAAAGAGATGATCTGAAGTTGATCTACCCCCTATATAGAAAGTTAATCTCCCCAATTTTCTTCCGCCCCAAACAGCTAGCTGCTAGTGCTTTGTTGTCGAGCGCATTACTTCTCAGTCTGCCTGCGTTCACGATGCGTGTTGGATGTACGCAAGGTGGGGGTTGGGCGGTAGAAAATTGGGAGATCTTATATGTACCTAGTAGAATGAGCCTGTCTGTATGGTATGATGCATAATATTTCTCTACAGGAGGCCAAAATAATAAAAAAGAAACATAGGGTTTTGACCCGTCTTCCCCTTCGCGAGGAATAATTTTTACTTAGTTTGCAGAGTTTAATATTTGAAGAACAACCTTGTAAACTCTTTGTTTGAAACTCGTAGACAATGATTGAGTAGAAATAAAATTTCGGACTTTCATTGTCTTTATTTATTTTAAACAATAAAATTTATTTTTTTAGTGTTTAAAATAAGACAATGGAAGTCCGAAATTTTATTTCCAACCTTGTAAACAATGCAGTTGTAATAAAATGGGAAAAGAAAGATCGTCGAGTGGCATATGGGAATATAGAGGGCCACACTGATTGAATGTCGTTACTACAACTTAACCTCAATCTTTACTTAACCTAAATTCACAACGTCAGTGCAATACATATATGCCGTTTTCAAGCGAATAACTAGTAATTACTAGAATTGTACGTCATCGTTTATTACCGGTAATTACCACACTTTTGAGGAAGGTTATTGGGTTTTCTAACCTCACAATCATTTGTTTTGTTTCTTTTTGCGTGAATTTTTGCAATGACTGGAATTTATCGTGTGTGCCTCAATTGTGAAGGAAATTTGTACACAGAGATGGTCTCCTCTATATTGTCTTGCCAAAATTTTTTCCGTTTTATCAACCCTTGACTTCCTCTAATTTTTTCAATGTAGACTGCGAAATATTATTTTTAAAAAAACAAATCATTGTACTCCTCTAACCACTAACCTCAAAATGAGTAAATGTAGTCGAAGAATATCGTAAAAAAACTTTCAGTTATATACAAAACAACTCATCGACTACTTACATCAACATTTTAACGTTTCTAAATTTCGCGGTACAAAAATCACTGTTGTTGGCAAAGAAGCCGGCCGCCATAAAGGAATTCAGCATTGGCAAGTTGGAGCTATCGGCTTTGGAGAATCCGTTTTCCATTGAAAATGTTTTTTATAAGCAAAACACAAAATAAAATCTAATTTAGGACGATAATTCGCACTCTAAACCAAAGCAAACGTTACCATCCATAAGAAAATAACACAGAAAATAGGTTCGTTCAAGGCGTTTACTGTTTTGTGACGTCACTCGCAGCTGATTGGTAGACCGCCTGTTTTGAATTACGTGGCTAATTGCTTTAATTCAATGAATTTATTTAATTAAAAGAACTATGAATTTGAGAAAAAATTAAACAAAAAAGTTTGTTTTTAGCATTCCCAAGATAAAGAGATATCTAAAAATAAATATATATTTAGTTTTTACTACTATCAAACACCCTATTGTATTATTGAATTGAATAAAGTTACAGTAATCAAAGTAACGATAATAACGAATATATAAAATGATTACTTAGTAGTCGAGTAACGATTAGTAACGAGTATTCAAAAGTAACGAAAATCAACACCTCTATTTTGGGGGCTTTAGTCCGCGCAGGTCATCTTCTAACATAGTGTAAGTGGTTTTCTAACGTGCCAAGAGGCAATCCGTTTTCATTTTGCGCCATTTAAGCGAGAGATGATGGCCGATGGCTCCGCGCCAGGACGACCTAAGATGGTACTAAGACCATGCATCTACCCCCGAGTGCTCGGATCGACTCGCAGCAAAATTTATACCAGAAAATTGGATTTTAGTACCATTTGAAAACGTAGATTACTTAAGAACTACAGAGTTTAACTACCGATACATCACAGACAAACTACAGCTCGGTAACGATTAAGTAACCATACATTTTTCCAGTGGCCGTTCCTCCATAAGTGCACATGTGCACGTGCACATCCAAATTTTACCTTAAACAATATTAAAATTTGATAATGCTTTAATTAATAATTTTATCATAAAGTATCAATAAAACCCAAAAGGAATTCACGAAACACTTGAATACTAACTAGAAAATTATACCCGGTATGTATGTGTTTGTATGCGTGGATGGTGGATGCGTAGGCTCGTGCCACGCTTTACTGGACCTAAATTCTGTGCACTGTAGATTTTATGTCCCATTCTAATTTCGAAATATAGAAAGAGGGGACGATATGTACTTATAAAATTTTACAGTACATAGAATCACCCGCGTCAACGGTTACCGCTGACTGTTAAAGCACCTCATGTGCACTTTTTATTAGTGCGTTACGAGAATGGCGAAAATTTCTAATTCTGATAACATTAGCGTGCAATATTTAAAGATGCACCGCATTTTATTTTTGGGTATGCACCCACAAAGTTTTACACCACGCGCGGCCACTGCATTTTTCTTTCTTTAAGTAGTGGCTATACAACCACTGGCTAGCTATTCTGGGTCTTGAACGATGTGACCATCACACGCTTTGACCAATAGCAAACTCTGAGCGGTCGCGTGTTGTGCGAAATGTTTTGTCTCGACCAATAGCATAGTCGCCCGCTCTTCAGAGTTAGTGAATTTTACGCGTTTGAAGTGAAATCTGTTCTCCTGCCCCGTACCGACTGAACGTTTCACGGTCGGATCGTAGGAGAAGCTTGCGCAATGAAGGTCTTTTCGCGTAGCACGTGACGGAGTTAAGTTGATATTTATGTACTTTTTTTAAAATAAAATGTATTTAAAAATTGTCATATATTCCTTCCTTGACAACATGTACTGTGGCTTACCTTTCGTTTACTTGAAATCAGTTGAAGAAAATACAAAAGTGTAACTAAATTGTACTGTTACTGTTGATGCTTATTAAAGTACTGAACATTTTTTTTCTGAAATTATTCATGTGGGGAAATTTTAATTTTCTTTTCTAGCTTTTGGAGTGAATTTTTGTTATTTAGAAATCTGTTGATTTAAAAAAAATGTTTTTGGACGAGCTAAAATTCTTAAAATCAGATTACTTTCTTGCGGAAATTAGTTTGTTTTTGATTTTGAAAAATATGGAAATTTCAGATAAAAAATCTGTTAGTTAAGAAAAATTTAACGGTCTCTGTATTGTGTGTTTATTTTTTAAAAAAACATCTTTGGTTTCCAGAATCTGGAAATTTCATAGAGATCTTCAAGACCCAAGTATTTTAAATAATAGAGTTATTCCTTTATTTTTCAGGATTTATATTATTGGCAAAACACAAAACAATCGTTTATCAACGAACACTTGTGATTTTAGCTACAGTTTTAAATAAATAAAGCGATGCAGAACTTTTCCACAGCTTTTATTTCATCGGCATCAACAAGGTATTTTAGTACATGTATTATATTTACTTCTTTATTTATTGTATATGTATATACAGTGAAACCTCCCACAAGCGGACACCCACCGTTCCGCCGATTTTGTCCGCTTATTGGAGGTGTCCGCTTATGAGAGAAGAAGAAGAGGAACTGCGAAATTGTAATATATATTTATTAACAATTTCCGCTGCTTGAGTTTTTGCGATATTAAATTTTTCAGCAATCTTTTGTGCTGATAGATGTTCCTTCTCCGAAGCGTTAACAACTTCTATTTTTTCACGTAAACTAAGAAGTTCTTTACTAGGCGTAATTTTATAGAGATTTATTAGTACCTAACTGAACAGTAAAAATAAAACACAGCAGTCCCGCCCCCGCCGTAAATACGACAGAAGTATTTAGTCTCCGCATTAAAAAGGAAAGAGGTAATTCCCCAACTGCAGAGTGCGTTGTTGCCAACATACTACATAATGTTTATGCCCATGTCGTGCCGCACTCCTTCCAGTTGTCAGAGGTTCGCGTCCGGTTAAGGGTGGTTTAAAAATTTTTTACCCAAAAAAATTTGTCCTCGTCCGGTTATTAGAGTGTCCGGTTATAGGAGTGAATTTTACATGTAAAGAAATAGTGAAAAGCTTGGTTCCAAAAAATTTGTCCGCTTAAAGGGAGTGTCCGCTTAATAGAGGTGTCTGCAAGGAGAGGTTTCACTGTATAGAGTATATCCCAGTATCCCCCACTTTTACACAGCGTGTCTCAAAAACGTTTTATAGCTGATATAAATCACGAAAGACGAGACGGGAGAAGGGCTCTCTCGAGCGATAGAAGACTCCTATCGTCAAGACGAGAGACCGCATAACGACACGAGGCGTGGGAAGTCTTTTTCTCGTCTCGTCTTGTCTCGCGGTAACACTAGTGACAGCTACTGCGTAACGCCACGCGCTTAAGATGTCTACGGCCGATATATTTTTAGCGGACTTCTCGTCGAGTAAATTGATTGTGAGAACCACTTTTGTAAGTACCCGCGATATGGAAAATGGCCTTTTATTTCTTTCAAAACGCTATGTTTTGTGTCAATTTTACGATTACTGACACCGTATTAGCATAACTCTACTTGCGGGGCGACCGGTACCGCTCTCTCGGTCGTTCCATTTGCATAATTGTCGACGTTACGATGATTTGTCTGTCGATCTGTCTGTTATGATTGAACCTTAGAAATTGAAAGTTGGAACCAAGGGAGACTACAGACAATATAGAGACTCATGTTACCTTTGTGGACTACAAATAGCATATGATACCGTTCCCGTAGAAAAATTATGGAGAGTTTTAGAGCAAACTAATATCAATCATACATCCATAAAAGCGATAAGAGAACTATACAAAGGGTCAAAATCTAAAATTAAAATTGGAAATCCAGTTTCAAAAGAAGTCCTAGCAACGAAACGCTTAAGGGATGTTTTATCTCTCCAACTCTTTTTAAAATATATGTCGCAGTTGCTCTAAAAAACTGGAAACGTAAAGTAACACGGCATGGGAATACAACATAACCACTGATTTACCATATACACACTGCAATTTGCTGACGACCAAGTAATTGTAGCTAATGATAAAGAAAACATGGAGTATATGCTGAGAAAGTTAAAGGAGGAATACCAAAAGTGGGGGTTAACAGTGAACGTGGACAAAACACAGTACTTATTTACTGGAAACGAACCACAAACAATATCTCCATGCAATGATCATGTATTCTGTAAAAAACTGGAAAAAAAATAGTAAAAGCAAAAAAGGTTACTGGCTGTCTTAACAGTATTTTATGGAGCAAAGAGATAAAAAAGAATGTAAAATTTTAAATATATAAAACAATGGTGAAAAGCACGATGTTGTATGGAATAAAGGCTTGTCGCGTAACAGAAAAATACAAAACAAAAGTGGAAAGTGTCGAAATCGATGCAATAAGAAGATCAATGAGAATATCTTGAAGAAATTATATAAGAAATAAGACCGTAAAAGAAAGAATGGGAATCGATGGAAGCATAACGGATGACATCACTAAAAGACAAGTGATATGGTACAGCCAAGATTACCAAAGTAGGTCCAACCAATAGGGCGCAGAAAAAGAGGGCGTCCTAAACTGAAATGGCAACAGTCAATCCAAAAATCAATGATTCAAAAACCTGACTAAAGATGATTGTCAGAATCGAAGGAGGTGGAGAACAAGCGTCGAATAACGTAGAAAAGCATTTTAAACCAACATAGTAGTGCAGTAAGGGATCTAGAATTTCCAGAGGGGACGGGAGTTTTTTTTTATAGAGAATCCAACTGTTAAACTGAAGTTTATCTTTCATAAGTTTTTAAGAAATTACAAAAAGTTATTGGATTGTATTTTTTATTTAATTTTTAAATCAGCGTCAATGAATTTTGCCCAAATTTTAATCAGCTCTTTATACGGTTGTACACTATTTTAGCAAAAAATTTTATGAAAATCGGTTCAACGGGTTAGGAGCTATCGTAGGCCTGACAGGCATATACACACACACACACGGACAGACGTCACGATATAACACATTTTCGACGTTATAATCGAATAAAAAGATGATCATTTCGTAAGAAAAAACCAACTTTATTAAAAGCTAAAAGAGAGATGAAATTATTTTTTATAATGGCCTTTATTTGAAAAAAAAATTATAAAAAATAAATTTAAACTAAAATGAAATTTCCATAAATATCACATTTAAAGGCCCCTCCCGAAATGCAGACTTTCCAAAAACCCCTGGTTTTCACCTTTAACCATATTTTTAAAATCGAGTCTCGCAAGTTGGGATAGTTCTTTATATATTTTTTAGAAATACCTAAAACCCCTTTAAGGACATCAAATTTGAGACATTCTGTACATCGCATTCTGAAGATAACAAGAAATTTTATCCAACTTTTTAAGTCCTACTTAAGCCACCTTGTTTTCGTGTAGTTTTCGGAATATATTTTCTTAGAATGAACGTTAATTACGTGTTTCGTTATATCACACCGCAATCTAGATTAGTTTTTTCTTTCTTTAAATTGTTTTTTATTTATTATTTAATTTGAAAGAAAACCGAGCAGCCTTTGAACTTCCCATCGCTCGTACTGCAACTTTTGTGTAGATTAAAAAATTGAAATAAATAATATGTCTAGTGCAGTTATGTATGTGAAACCTCGATCTCAACCTTACACTACAAACAATCATTCTATTGTTTTTTGTTTGTAACACAAAACATAAAAAATATGTCTCGAAATCTATACAGAGTGGGTCAATGAAACCCATATAATAACTACTACTACTATGTCGGTTTAGAACTATTTTCCACCTCCTTCGATCCTGACAATCATCTCCTCTCAGGTTTTTTGACTCATTCATCTTTGGATTGACTGTTGTCATTCCAGTTTAGGACGCCCTCTTTTTCTGCGCCTTATTGGTTGCCATTCTAGGACCTGATTTGGTAATCTTTCGTCGTCCATCTTGTCTTTTAGTGATGTCATCCGTTATCCTTCCCTCGATTTCCATTGTTTCTGTTATGATCTCATTTATTATATGATCTGTTCTAGATATTCTCATTGATGTTCTTATTGAATCCATTTCTGCTTTGTATTTTTCTGTTACGCGACAAGTCTCTATTCCATACAACGGCGTGCTAAGACATCCAATAACCTTTTTTGCTTTTACTATTATTTTTTCCAGTTCTTTGCAGTCTGTTCTTGTCTTATCAAATGTGACACTTAAGTAATACATACTCATTACATGGAGATATTGTTTGTCCATTGTCTAGTTTTAACTCACTTGATTGGTTTCCAATTCAAAAGTACTGTGTCTTGTCCACATTCACTGTTAACCCCCACTTTTGATATTCTTCCGTTAACTTTCTCATCATATACTCCATGTCTTCTTTATCGTTAGCTATAATTACTTGATCGTCAGCAAACTATAGTGTCGGTAAGTTGTATTCCCATGCCGTGTACTTTACGTTTCCAGTTTTTAAGAGCTACTGCGATATATATTTTAAAAAGAGTTTGAGAGATATCCCTGTGTTAAGCCTTTCGTTACGAGGAATTCTTTTGAAAGTCGGTTTCCAATGTTAGTTTTAGATTTTGACCCTTTGTATAGTTCTTTTATCGCTTATATTTATACATGATTTATATTACTTTGTTCTAACATTGTCCATAATTTTTCTACTGGAGCAGTATCATATGCTTTTTGTCGGTCCACAAAGGTAACATGAGTCTCTATATTTCTGGCACTCCTTTTCTCAATTGCCTGTTTAAAACAAAAAACTAAATAGCTAAGAATATAGACCATTGGTAGACCCTCCTCAATTCTTAGCAAAAACTAACCCCGCGAAACACAACAAGCTTACCCTTAAATGGGTGTCGGGGCACATGGGAGTACCAGGCGTTGAACGAACATGCAGATTCTCTAGTAAGAAGAGGGTCTGATAAACCAGTTGTGGGTTTAAAGCCTATATTTGGAATACCATAAACCTTGATAAGTTGCTGTATCAAGGTATTGGTGGATGAACAACATTAAAACCACTGGTATTCTACACTGATGCAAAACCACAGCAAGAGAATGGTGAGGCCCCGCTCATCAATAATCACCTGTGACCTTAAACTAATTAGAAAACAAATCAGACAGATGACGGGACTACTAACCTGTCAATGTACACTACGGAAACACCTGAGAAAGCCAACGAATCAGCCGCTCAAATCTTATCCGAATGTCCAGCACAAACCTTCTGCAGAACTAGAAACCTCCTGTAGAAAGAACCTTCCGAAGAGACTGACTGTACCAGAAAAGAATGCGCAGATTCTCTAGCCAAAACTTTTATAGGACCAGAGATGATGGATGCAAACTCACAGCAAGAGAATGGTGAGTTCATCCTAAACATTACTTACCTGTGACATGTTTGAACTAAATACGAAACAAATCAGAGAGGTGACGGGGCTAATAACCTGTCACTGCATACTGAGTAAACATCTGCACAAAATGGGAATCTACAGAAATGAACCCACCTGCAGAATATGTGATAAAGTAGCCGAATCAGCCGCTTATATTATATCCGAGTGCCCAGCACAAACCTTTTGCTGATCCAGAAATCTCCTGGATAAAGAACTCTCCGACAAAGCTGACTGTACCAGGCAATGAACATACAAATTCTCTAGCAAGAAGAGGATTTGAAAAATTCCTAACAAATAACAACAAAAACAAAATTGAGGTGCCCGAAGGTTCCTGATTTTTTATAAATTGGTCTATTTCATTCTCTCCACTCTGTATAAAAGGCAGACAGTCAAGTCAACCCATTTAAATTTAAATAAAACACCACAACATGTGCAGCGAGTAATAATGATAATAATTAACAATTAAAAATTTAGAACATGCCTTAAATTTAACATTTGTGTTAAGAAAACGATAAAAGAACTCAACAGTTTTGGACGTTGTGAAGGTATGGAATCACTTATAGCTCAACTACTTCCTCTCGTTTTGCTTTTTAATAAATTTAACTTTTAGTATATTATTCAGTAGGATATGGAGGGTATTGACAAATCCGGCTACAAACTCATACCATATCATCACCATATAAAAACCGTCCAAAGACATGATTTCTCTAATTTTAAAACTTAACAATACATCAGTGAAAACAAGAGGAAGAGAATCATTATCCATATACAAATTACAATCTTCAAAATACGAAACGTTCTATTTGTAATCGTTTAGAACTGGCTTGTTTTTAGCTACAATATTTATTATAGTATTTTGGAATTTTGTCAATCTTATATCCTTAATTGTGCCTTTGTGTGGGATTGTCACCTCTGCCCAACGATATCATGTATCGCTAGAACGGAGCGAGGTTCTGCACTCAAGATGACCTTCTTCCGTTCCTGATCTCATCACATTCCAAGGAAGTTGGTTTTTTTTGAATTCATACTAATTCTTCTATTTTCTTCAATTGTTGTATCGTGGTTGTAAGCAAGACCCAGAAGATAAAAATCAAGACCAAGCAGAATAAGCTAAATTCATAATAAATGCTCGAGATTTTTTGTTAATTGTCTTTTGTTGTTCGCAAAAACTCTACAAGATGGTAATCTTCATACGAAAAAAGACACTATACAATAATGTACAGTGGTACTGCTTCCTTTTTGGAACATATCGTCCAATTACGTATGTCTGTCTTTTTTAGGAAAAAAAATATACATTATCATGCGAAATTTCTCGGTACTGAATGGGCTTTTGGCTTTAATATATGGTCACATGTGTGGCAGGTTTCCTTAATTTATAACATTGCTTTAATAGTGTTTTAAGAATGTTTTATCATTTTGTAGATTATTCCGTCTTTAATTCATTTCCTGACTTTTTTCTATTCTCCAAAATAAAATTTGAATGTATGGAGGAAATCCAAACAATCACGAAATGAGTTAAAATCAAGTAAACTTTGAAAGGAAGCAATTTTTGTTGTTTAAATATTTTTTTGTTTGTCAGAACTTGGCACAGTCCTGTCGGTAATTTACTGGAAAAGTTACATTGAAATTTAGGATTCATTCAACAGTTTTTCCCGCTTTGCTTCAACTGAAAATCACAATTGTGTTTGTAGCATTAATTTGGTTTATTAATTTTATTTAGTTTCTATAGCTTAAATGGCTTCATTCTTTTTAGTCTTTAAACTAACATAGTATTATCTAGAAGCTCAATGACTTCCACATTCACATGTCGATAAAGTCTTCATGGCTTTTTGTGTGATTTTTTATAGTCTCTGCTTAGGCTTCGATTTTTAGATCTCGATGAAGGTCACTATTTCAAACGTATCGAGGTGTATTCACAATGTTTCTTAGTACTTTATTTTTAAATCTCTGTACAACGATATTATCTTGACCACAACGCCTAGTTAAATACAATATGTCCATACTGGTTTTATTATTTGTCTATAAATCAGCAACTTGTTATGAATAGTTATCTCAAGTATTTCTTTTTTTCTTAACAAATACTTTTTAGTGCAATTTGGCATCAAGTGTCATACCGAGATATTTTTCCTCATTTAAATATAGTATGAAAATTTGAATATGAATTACATTTTTGTTTGAAAAATCAACATGAATTGACTTCGGTGACTGCAAACATTGGTACGTGACGATTTTCTGGCTGGTAGTACGCTACCGTGAGGCATACTTTATTTTTCCTAAATTTTAATATAAATCTTCCTGTTTGCCTCTGAAGTGTATCAGATATGTATGATTCCAAAATATTAGAAACTTGTTTTGAAATAGTACATCTTTTTCTAATATGTAAGTAATTATATGTACTTGGTTTATCGTGGAATGCTTATCTCCCGAAATCCAAATTGATGAGATGTAATAATTTCTTGTCTTTCTATAATTGGTTTTATCCTTTTAATAGCATTATGTTTTCATAGAGCTTAGATATAATTGGCAGCAAATACATTGGCTTGTACGATGACCCGTCATGGGGTGGCTTTCCCTTTCCCCGTTTTGGAATCATGATTATTTCTGCAACTTACCACAGAGTTCCAAAATCCTGTGCATACTTCTCTAATGACATGTTGTAAAGACCCAAATAAAGTTTAATAAAATTCGAGGAGGTGTAAAGCACGCGGGACCAAAATGATAGTATTGACTGTTAGATATGTCTATAATGCTATATCCCGGCGGATATTATGACATCATTATTACACAATGCCGACATAACCTACATCGAATCTTACATAACAACCACGTACCACGCACGTACGTAACTACTACAAATGTTTAGCCATAATGGATTCAATTGAACCTGAACGTATGGCTTGGATTGAAAAATTAGTCGCTTTTAATAAAATTTAAAAGGCAGCGCTTTCAAATGACGTTGGCAATTGTCAATTTTGAACGGTCGGTTGTTTGACGTTCGTGACCAAGGTGTTTATGCTTTTATACAGGTTGTCTACAAAATTTGACCAGTCATGTGAACTTAACTGGACGACTGTAGCTTTGTCATCGGGTTTCCATAAAACAAATGGTA
Organism: Aspidapion aeneum; assembly: GCA_963576565.1. Classification (NCBI taxonomy): domain Eukaryota; kingdom Metazoa; phylum Arthropoda; class Insecta; order Coleoptera; family Brentidae; genus Aspidapion; species Aspidapion aeneum. Next base: position 18,301,769 of record OY755047.1, read on the forward strand.
TAAGACAACCCGGTGACGTAGTAATCTGAGTCCATTTGGCCTGCCAGGTTTAATGACCTTGCAAATTATATAGTTTAAAAGGTTTAAAGACCTTGGTCAAGACCACGGTAATTTTTGTTTTTGGTTTATATTTAAGAAAATTTTTGCAATTTAAAGAAGATAAAGCCTACTACTACTTAAAGTAGCAACTTGAACTTGTTTGGCGTTTTTTTGTAACAAATCGAAAGATATTTATCCTAAGATAACTGACAATATGTGTGTTTAAGCTGAGAACAGAGACGGTGCTGAGAGCGCATCACTTAGTTCCCTTAATCCATCTAAGAGATATGTTAGGGGTCATTTGAGATCAAACATGACGGCAAGCATGCCATTTTTAGAGGTCCTTTTCTTGTACAGATATATTTGTTATGTACGTGCACACAAGGCTGCCAGGGTCCCTATAAATGCTATGTTCGAAATGTACAATATCGATATCGATCCTTGAATATTGATAAAGCGCGTGCTTTGCATCGATGTTCGCTGTCAATGCAGTTTTGACATACTACCCCGGAACTATACGCCTAACACGGCCAAGACGAGGCCACGCGGTCCATTCGGCCTTCTATTCTATGCTTGTGAGTTTCTGTTTGAAAATTTTATTTAGACAGTTGCTAAGAGAGTTTTTGGACACATTAAATGTTCTTGTTATGATTTCATTCATTAAAGGATTTGGATAATATTTAAGTTTTAAAGTAGTAAAATATGGGGAATATTGTTCAAAACTTTTGCAATGCTATATTAAAAATGTTAAAGTTTCTTAATTTTTTCAGCCTTCTAAAGCTCAGCTCTCTAGCATTCCTGAGAGTGGGCAACGTTACTTTTACATAACTTTGTATTTATAGGAAAGCAAAGTAATTTAAAATTTTGGTGTTTTTAAATTTTTTCCTATAGTTGTATCATAGTTCTTATCAGTCTTTCAAAGCTCAGCTCTCTAGCGTTTCTGGAAGTGGGCAATGTTCTTTTACATACCTTTACAAATACCTTTACAATTTCTATCGGTGTCCCAAATTTCGGCTTTGTAGCATGTCTGGAAGTACAGTAGAATTTTGATGATCTATACATGAATGAGTAAGTGAGTGAGTGAGTGAGTGAGTGGCAATTTTGACGTTTTTTGAAATTTCGTAACAACTTTGCTACTTTATGGAAGTCCATGAAACTTGTAAGGATTGTTAACTTTATAAAGATCTACGACTGTGCAAAGTTTGAGTTTCATAGCTCATTCCGAATGAACCAAAAATCTGCTTTTTGTCAATGTTACTAGACCCAGAATGGGCAGTATTACTTCCGGGCACCAAGATGGAAATAGTCGTTTATTCTTTTACAGACGAGGTTACTGCTATGGTCCCCACGTGAAGTACCGATGGTTCTCGTAATGCCTCAAGAACCCATTCTAATGTTGATGTTACAATGAATTTATGGTACCGGCAAATCCGCCGACAATAAACAAACACAACAAGCAGAAGAAGAAACATTGTTTCTCTATTTTTTAGGGCTGGGTTTAAGCTTAAATGCACAAGGTTACTAATCTACCATATTTTACCAAGTACTTAGAAGTATATGCACACTTAGATGCACATACACACATAGAGGCTGGGTCATACAAAAGAAAGAAGTGATCTACATCTACAAGTAGATCGACAAACTCGTCTATCTACAATGTGAGAGAACCTTGGTCCGCTATTGCCGTATCGGCACTGACTGGATAATGATGATAATATGAGTTCCAGTCATTCGATGCGTTTTACTTGGAGCAGTTCCATGTCGTCCATCCTTTCTAGATGACCAAGCTACCGCAATCTGCTCACTTTGATATTCCCGGCAATGTCAGATTGTTTTTAGGTGCGGTAGAGCTTGAAGTCATATCTCCTGCAACCCTAATTAAAATCCTGCAGAAGCTGATGTGTAGGGGGATACCCAGAGCAATGAAAACTGCACTGATCCTGCCCCTTGAGACAATACTGGGACTTCCTTTCCCACGAGGTTAGATCAAGGAGTCGATGGTGATGTAACCACGTCTAGGGGACACAGGCCAATGGGGGGAAGAGTGAAAACAACCTTTGCAAAGGTCTCTCAACATCTTGCCCATAGAAGACCAATTAAAGAAGTTCCTTGCGTTGATGTCAGCAGAGCCAGCACACCTTGTATACTCAAGAAAAGGTAAGAAGTTAAATAGGCTGACATTCTGGACTTTGTAAACAGAACGGGAAAGTCCAGTGAGCTACCTGGACATCAAATGTAAGTGCAGAGAGTGGGTTAAGTGATAGACATGGAAAGAGCCCACTCTGGCTCACTTGCAGACGGGACCCCTCTCTGCTACTACGACGCTACATTCCGTATTCATGCACAGCTTCATATCTCTGGATGTTATCACCATTAATTATTCTCACAGTTTTTTATATTTTCCCGAGATTCAGACCCGGTTCTGTTCACATTTTCTAAGGATGAAGATTCGTGTGCCGTATTATCGTCGTTGTCGTTCGGTCCGGTATATTGACTGTCGTATAGAACCCAAATGTAACGGTACCGTTTGATCATGAGATATCAATAATATACCACGTCGCGGTATACCATAGATTCTGGACTGAGGACACTCGTATATGCATGTATGCTGGAATAGTATTATATGTATTAGAGTACCTGAAAGATGGTTGCATTGTCAATGTGTGTCAAAGCTAGTCTGAGAGTTTAAACAGTCTTTAAAACGAATGTCTCAAAATAACAAAATCACACGGATGTGCTAACCAGAACATCAGGGCATTCTAAAAAGTGAGGAAGCAGACAGCCTCACAAAGAAAGAGGCGGCACAACTATCTTGTGGACCAATGAAAAGGCACTGCATAAAAGAGATCTGAATGCAGAATGCAAGGAAAATGAACCAGTTAGTGTCTTACTGGAGACACACTTCAGGAAAAAGACAATCAAAATCAAAATAACCATATCAGCAAAGAAGTCTAGGTCTCAGGTTCTAGAAATGAACAGGAATGCCTTAAGACTAGTCGTCGGTCTGCTTATCGGACACTGCCCAGTGAATTATCACCTTAAGGCAATAGGTAAAGAATACGATTACGCATCAGAGACAGCTAAACATTTGCTCTCTGAATGCTCCGCCTTACTTTGAAAAAGGAGCTAGTATCTCTAACGAGGTACTCTATCGCCTTAAAAAATGAGCGAACTAACTCCAAAGAAAATATCTTCTTTCTGGAGAAGCTTGGAAATCTTAGAGGTACAGGTGCTGAACGGTATATTAGCCAATACGACTTCTCATGTTATCTACAATCTAAAATCCATAATCGTCAGATGCTAAAAATGTCATGGACTGACAGTCACCATAGGAACAGATGCAGAGAATTCAAAATAAAACATAAATTATTTTGAACTAATTTTTCTATCTAATTAAGCATGCATTTAAATACCACTTAGTACAAATAATAGTAAATCTTAAAAGCTACATCACATCTAAAGTAGAGTAAAAGAAATTGAAATCTTAGAAAATAAAGACAAGACTGACAAAAAATCCACCAGAATTTAAAGGTCTGATTTGTACATGAAAGACTGGGGAGGAGCAACTAATAACAAATGAGAGAAGACACAGAGGTCACGTGATTTAAACATAACAAGGGGCCACTACAACTGTAACATCAGCGAAATGTTTCAATACAATCAATAGAACCAACTTCTAGGGTTCTCAATGAAGTTAGAAAACTAGAAAATATTTAAATTGCAATGAGCAAAATTCAATAAAATCAAACCAAACCTGATCCTCGTATATCATCTGCATACCTTAGATTTTTTATTGGTAAGATACCGCTTAACTCAACAACTTCTTCTGGAATAAATAATACACACGAATCTATCGAAATCTTGGACAAATTTGATATTTTTACAAAATTAAACCATACACTTTAGAAACACAACAAACATGTGGGTACTTTAGTCCAGGCATCGCAGTAGTAAAGGCACCATATTTCACTGCACAAGATGAATCGCATTAACCTATACGTTTCCTATTATTTTGCCCTCAATGTATTTGCGACTTTCTGTGGTGAAGACGTGCATCCTTTGCAAAGGTCTATGCTTCAATTTGTCTTCGGAAGACACGCCAAAGATCACTGTTTCGATTACGGGTGATTTTGAAGAATTAATTTGCCAATGGAAGAAGGAAAAACTAACTATAACTATCTATTGACAGTAGACAAATGTATTAAAGAATCACTGCGCGATGCAGTAAAATTAATTGCAAAAAAAAGGCGAATAAAACTAATTGAAAAAAAAAAATTCGGTATGAAACTGGATGCTAAAAATGGCGCTGAAAAGCATATGTTAAAAAAATAACTTCGGTTACAGTGTGGACAAATATACTGAAACCAGTACGGATACACGGTATTCAACTTTGGAAGGAATAGTTGTTCATTTGAAATAATGACTTATCTGGACGTAAAAATTGAAACTGTAACAAATATTTAAAAAAAACTATAAAAAATTACGTAAAAAGCCATGAACATAAAGTATATATATAGGTCAAGCCAAATAAAGTTTTTAAAAAAATAATGTGCTTGTCTAGTCTTGCTAAAAAGATTGTAATATAATAAACACAATATTTCTGATAAATTAAAAGAAAACTAGTTGTGTAGTTAGTCAAAAGCTCACATTGCCTTTTTAAAATTTTTGACTCTGTTCATCAGGAATATTAATTGCATCATAGACGTTCCACGTAAGATGACCCTTTGTCTACACCCGTCACAAAAATAAATATTTGAAAAAATGTTCTAAAGCAGGTATTAAAAATGTTAAAATGTTTGAGTATATATTTCTTTAAAATATTCTCGTATAATATCTGATGACATAATTTTGGTTTGTTCTTGTAGATAGAGGCCATTCATATATTACAAAACGCAAAAAATCTGGATTTTTAAGAGAAATTACATTAGATGCAAGGCTGCACTCTTACCTCTCCCCTTCCTCCGTCGATAGCGTTACGTAGTTTCATTTGTTAAGAAGGAATCACCGAAACATTTGTTTGATTTCTGTAGGGTTTTTTTGTAATGCCCGTCATGTAACTTTTCTAAAAAGTTTCATACTTTGCAGTACTCTGATATGTCCTAAATTATTAGTATCAGTAAAGCAAATCTCTATGAATAATATCAAATAAATTGAATCAATTAAGTCATACAATATTGCTAAAAATATTTAAAAAAAACTTACAAAAAGAATTATAAAATGTCAAAAACAAACCACGGAATCACTCAACAATAAGTCATATTTCTATAGTCCATAAAGAAAAGCAAAAAAGATTATTGGATGTCTTAACAGTATTTTATAGAGCAGAGAGATAAAAAGGAATGTAAAATTTTACATATATGAAACAATGGTAAAAAGCACGCTGTTGTATGGAGTAAAGACTTCTCACTTAACAGAAAAATACAAAACAGAAAGGGAAAGTGTCGAAATAAGAAGATCAATAAGAATATCTAGAACAGATCATATAAGAAATGAGATCATAAAAGAAAGAATGGGAATCGGGAGAACCATAACGGATGACATTACTAAAAGACAGGCAGACAAAGCAGGTCCTAGAATGGCAACCAATAGGGCGCAGAAAAAGAGGGCGTCCTAAACTGGAATGGCAACAGTCAATTCAAAGATGAATTAATCAAAAAAAAACCTGACAGAAGGTGATTGTCAGGATCGAAGGAGATGGAGAATAGGCGTCGGATAACGTAGAAAAATGTTCTAAATCGACATAGTAGTAGTATAAAGAATAGAGAAAAATAAAATTTGTAACAAGTGAAACAGCAAAAAGGACAGATTAAAAATCGAAATTAATAAAACATTTTAAACCAAATCTTCAACAACCAATTTTGAGTACACAAGGAAATGCTACAAGTTTCAAATTCGAGCAGAAACTTGCATGTCTATGCTTCGTATATTCACGGACGTCAAGTCACAGCTGTGCGTAGATGTTTTTTCCTCTAAAATCGGTCGCATTCGGAACTCTTAAGTTAAGCTAACTGTGATCAACAGGCTACCTACGCGCGTAGGGAGTCTTCGTCGCGCCAGTAAAATACAAGTCAAATACAAGTAAATTACAAGTAAAGGGAAGTTGTAGTTTCGGGCAGAGACTGATCTATCTAGTACATGTGTCGGACAAAAAGCTAGAAGATAAAGCACTACTTGAGGCTTCCAAAATAAATATTGCAATTATTAACTGAAGTCCTAAAAGGGGTTAAATTGGCGCAAACGTTCGAACCCAAAAATGTCTTGTGTGAACTATGATGTGTTCAAAAAAGATATTTGATAAGGTTCAACACCAAAAACTTGTAAAAATAGTTAAAGGCAAGTACATAGATAACCGGGGCATTAAAATTATAGTAAATCTTTATTGTAATCGAACAACAGAAAAATTAAAGAAAAGGTATTAGGGAAAGTTAAAATAGTACGGAGTGACCGTCAAGGCTCTATACTTTCCCCACTGAATGAATCTTACGTAAACTAAATATATGATTATAAGATAGAACTCTACTATATCATAATCTAGTAAATAAGACTAATTAGCAATTTTGTTTTAACTTAATTTACTAGAAAATTTACAGTTAAACTTAGGGTTCACACAACAGTTCGTCCTGCCTGGTTTGTTTCAACTGTAACTTACAATTTTGTTGTACTTATAGCATTATATTGTTTTATATATTTTACTTAGTTCATTACCTCAAACGGCTTTACTTTCCTTAGTCTTAGTCGAACTAGAATAATATTGTCTAGAAACTCTGCTTCCACATTCTTATTTCGATGGAGGCTATCTTCATGGTTTTTTGCGCACTTTCTTATAGTCTGATATAGTTTCGATTTTTAGGTCCTGATGAATTCTTTATTTTAAAATTTTTTTAATTTAGGATGTTACTCTCTTTAATACAACCCCATAGTTTAATAACTTGTTATAACTAGTTAAATTGGACTTCCTTTCAATTAGCCAGTTAATTTTTCTGGGCTGTAACTCAAGTTCTTCATCTTTTTGTCTTACTTTCCAGTGCAATTTGGCATCAAATGTAATACCGAGATATTTTGCCTGATTTGAATAATTGTTTTTAATTGTGATTTGTATGTGATTTACCTCTTTCGTTGTAAAATCAACTTTAATTGATTTGATTTTATTTAATTTTGTTCGACATTTTTTGGTCCATTTGTGAACTTGGTTGACTGCATCCTAAACTTTTTATATTTATCCTTCAATAAATTTTTCTACCGTTAATAAACCCGTATCATCGGCAAATTTTGTGACAATTTCGCAAATGAAAAATAAGTATACACAAAGCTGACACATTTTTAACTTGGGAATAGTTGCGTATAATGATTCCTTAGTTATAACAGTGAGTAGATCAGGGCCTGTTTGGTCAGTGCTGTTGCTGCAGTAAAGTATGACTTTTAGCCCATGCCATGGGTGGCCACATTCTTGGTTAAACAAACTAGCGAATTTGTTTATAGACTCTGTTAAAAGGCTTATGTGTGTGTGTGTGGACTATCAGGAAGCGCGTGCTTAATTTAGACAAATGAGTTCGATTTTCAGTTTACGACACGTATAAAACATCTTGAGAAACAAGGACTAAATTATGTTTTTTGTGGACAATTTACTTTGTACTTATATACATTATACAGGGTGTCTCTAAAAGGTCTATACAAAATCTTAGCACATATTCATGAGGTCAAAATAAGAAGATTTAAAGCAACTTACCTTAGTCCGAAATTGCTCCGTTTCCGAGATACAGGGTTTTTTTTATTTTAATTGAACCAAGTAAAACTATTTTCCTAGAAAATTGACTGATTCCTACCGAAAATGACTAAACGATAAAAAAAATTAATAACTGATTTACTGACTAAATTTAATCCTTAAAGGTAGCAGCAAACTCTTTTGATCCAAAAAAATTTCAATATTCCGTTGCGGCATCGAACACTAAAAACGGAAATATCTCGAAAACGGCTCACCCCAGCAGATTTTATTAAAAGTACCTTTTTTGCTTAGGAAAGTTCAGGAAATTATTTTATCAACAAAAAAAGTTGAAAAATACACTGAGAAAAAAGTTATGGTCATTTTAAACCATAAGATGAGCATTGTGAAGCGCCCTCTGACGGTCACAGTGAAAAAGTGTTCACATTTAGGTTTCGCATCCCAAAAAAACCCCCGTGTACCAGTTTTTAAAGTAATGCGTTGAGAAATGTTCATAAATTTTAATAAAATCGATTTTTAATTTTTAAATTCACCACCTTGTATCTCTGAAACGGAGCAATTTTGGACAAAGGTAATTTGCCTTAAGTCGACTTATTTTGACCTCAGGAATATGTCCTAAGATTTTGTACAGACCTTTTAGAGACACCCTGTATAGATATAATTAAATACAAATATAATCAAGAAGTACACGAGATATCTTAACATCTTAACAACAAAACTTATCAATTAGTTTATAACTTCCTAGGTAGGCTGTAAGTCTCCACTGGTCTCATTCAGCTCAGAAGTTCCCGTTTACCCCTCTTGCTTAAATCCCTTTTTTATTTCCTCTCCAATTCAGCCTGGGAATTTTTCTTTTTGTTTTGTTTGTGCTGTCCACTTCAGTCATTTCATTTGTTCTTGTCTAATTGTATATATTATCTTAAGTTATTTAATTTGGATGTCGTCTTTCTAGGTAGGCTTTAAGTCTCCACTGGTCTCATTCAGCTCAGAAGTTCCCGTTTACCCCTCTTGCTCAAATCCCTTTTTTTATTTCCTTTCCAATTCAGCCTGGGAATTCTTCTTTTTGTTTTGTTTGTGGTGTCCATTTCAGTAATTTCATTTGTTCTTGCCTAATTGTCTATATTATCTTATGTTATTTAATTTGGATGTTCTATTATCTTAAATCATCTCATTTTAAACTTTGTCTAGTATTAATTGTCAGACGCCTTCAAAATTCAATTTCAGTGGCTTCGACAATTTTACTCACTTCCGTAAACAGCGATGCCTTAGCCTGTCTTTCCTGGTTGTTTCGGTGTTTAGTGTGCATAATATTTGTATATTTTTTAAAAGTTTATTTCTTGCTGATATTTCTCTAAAACTAAATTTAAAAAAAGATAGCGAAGATAGCGAAGTAGCATCCTTTTTCAATTAGACTGAAATAGTGCCATAAAATACCCTTGTCAATACTGGATGAATAAAGAGAATTGTGATCATTTTGACCTGAACATTTTCTATAAGCCTATTGAATTCCTGCCTGATAAACTGCGTCATCGAAATAATTTGGTAATGATATGTACTTAAATTGAAGGGAGGATGGCAGATGAAGATGACACAACTTTAAACTACAGTACTACGGAAGACGAATGCACCTTGGTACGTTCGACATGATGTCCCTTATCAAGGCTTAAAAATAAAAAGTATTCAAAAATCCTTGAAGATAAACCCCATCGCTTTGTGAATATGGAAGCGATTGAGTTTTGAGATACTAATACTGAGCTAGTTCAGAGACTAGAAAGCCGTTTGAGCTAGTAAAATTCATAAAAAAAATAATGACAACTATAAACACAACAACTTGATATTTACAATTGAAACAATGCGGAGTGAACTATAGAAGCGAAGATAAAACCTTAAGTTTCGTAAAAAACACACAACATTTTTAGTAAATTAAATGACCTAAAACACAATTACTAATTACTCTTACTGACACAGTGTGTTTGGGACAAAAAATATGAGTGTCATTTCTTCCAAGAGCTACTTTAACATGAAATTTGTACCTTATGATATCATGACTGACTATACAATATCATAACACAAATTTATCTTTTGAAATAAATGAATAAAATTAAAGAAGAATTTGGATAAATTTTCATTTAAATTTATTCAACAATAAACCTCAAAATTTTTAAAATTTTGTCAGTTCAACAGATCTGCGATAAGAAATTAATAAATAACAGCTAAAAGTGGGCGGCCAGAAGACTGTGGTATCTCGAGGTTAACAAATAACTATCAATGGGTTAAAAGAACACAATACAATAAGTATACGGAAGAGCGCAACACCAACCATAGAAGACAAAACACCTTTATTCTATATCGGTGAAAATGATCAAGAGATATTTTAAACAGGTCTTTATTTTATGAGAGAGAGCAGGCACAATTATTTCTAAAATATTTGCAGATTCTTATCTCCGGCCAGAAATAAATTGAGCTCTTAATTGTCTTTGTACATGGATATTTCCTGCTTTAAACGCTAACTAATGCGCACAATTAAATGTTTATTAGCTACTTGTGTATCTGAGTTTAAATCAATAATACCTTGTACTGATTTGTCAAATCAGTCAACGTTAATTTTTTATTACATCTACTATCACCACCAAAACGATTTTGATTGGTTTTTATATTTGAACAAATATGGATATATTCTTGTTCTTTATTATCGGCCTATAACTTTTCTAACGGAACTTCTTTCCCAAATGTTTTATATGCATTGCCTTTATTATTAGTAGTAGTAATGTGTGAGGAGGCACTTGCAGTTTCTTATCTACACCCCTAAGTAAATTGAGCTCTTAATTGTCTTTGTACAGGGATACTCGTATTTCTCGTTTTAAACGATAACTTATGTACACAATTAAATGATCATTAGCTACTTGTGTATCGGAGTTTAAATCAATAATATCTTATACTGATTTGTCAAATTAATTAACCTTAATTTTTTATTACATCTACTATCACCACCAAAACGATTTTGAGTGGTTTTTATATTTGAATAAATCTGGATATATTCTTGTTCTTTATTATCGGCCTATAACTTCTCTAACGAACCTTCTTTCCCAAAGGTTTCATATTCATTGCCTTTATTATTAGTAGTAGTAATGTGTGAGGAGGCATTTGCAGTTTCTTATCTACACCCCCAAGTAAATTGAGCTCTTAATTGTCTTTGTACAGGGATACTCGTATTTCCTGCTTAAAACGATAACTTATGTGCACAATTAAATGATTATTAGCCACTTGTGTATCTAAGTTTAAATCAATAATACCTTGTTCTGATTTGTCAAATCAATCCCTTCATTTTTTATTACATCTATTATCACCACCAGACGATTTTGATTGGTTTTTATATTTGAATAAATATGGATATATTCTGGTTCTTTATCATCGGCCTGTAACTTCTCTAACTTATCTTCTTTTCGCTACGTGGAGGAGGCATTTCTAGTTTCTTATCTACCCCCTCCAGTAAATGGAGCTCTTAATTGTCTTTCTGCAGGGATATTATTATATATAAATGCGTATTAGCTACTTCTGTAGTTGAATTTAAATTAATAATACCTTCTACTATCAATCAATTAATCTATAATTTTTTGTCACCGTAGATCACCACCATCTTAAGTGTTTTTAAGTGATGCAGGGTGGCAGAACGATTTTGATTGGTGTCTTGATTCGGATTAACATTGTTATCTTCCTCTTCTTCATCATTTGCTTATAACCCCTTCTAACCAACCTTATTTCCTGAAAGTTTTATAAGTAGTAGTAGAAATATGCAAGGGAGGCATTTACAGATTCTTATCTACAGCCAGAAATAAATTGACCTTTTACTTGCCTTTGTACAGAGATATTTCCTGCTTTGAACACAAATTAATTTGCACAATTAAACGCTTATTAGCTACTTATAGATCTGATTTTAGATTAATAATATCTTGTACTTGTTAAATCAATCAGTCTTTAATTTTTGTCATCTACTATCACCACCATCTTACATGATTTTAATTGATGCAGGGTGCCCGAACGATTTTAATTGGTTTCTTGATTTTGATAAATATGGCTATCTTCTTCTTCTCCTCGATCTGCCCTTCACCCTTTCCCGAATGTTTTATATTTATTGCTTCTCTTAGTATTTGTAGAAATATGTGAGGGAGGCATTTACAGATTCTTATCGACACCCAGAAATAAATTGAACTCTTAGTTGTCTTTCTTCAGGGATGTTTCCTGCTCTAAATGTAAACTAGTGTGCATAATTAAAAGCTTAATAGCTACTTGTGTATTTGATTTCAAATTAATCAATTAAATATCTTAAATATTTATAAATATGGCTATCTTCTTTTTCTCTATGATCTGCCTATCTCTCTAGTCAACCTTCTTTACCGAAGGTTTTATATTCATTGACTTATAATTATTATTATTAGTAGTTAGTAGTAGTAGTGTATGGATGCGGCTCTGCGTTGGCGACTAGGCGCACATTTTGCCAACGCATGTGTCTGTAGCCCCCCTTCTACGACGAGGCTGCCCGTCCTTTGTATAAGGGCCAGGATTTTTGTCTCTTTTAAAATACTTCGCATGCGGAGAGAGAGTGCGCCAAGGTTTCGTCCTCGGCCCAGCATTCCTCGCAGGTTTGCTTTTATCCTCAAAATTTTCGTTGTAGGATGCACTGTTTGGTGAAGACTCACACTATGGCTCCGTACATCTACCATTATGTTCTGCTAAGTAACCAGTCTATTAACCACTATCAATGAAACTCATATTCGGTCACACACTGCTCCTTCGCCTGTGCTGATCCATTCCTCCTACAGATTTAATTTTTACAAATTAGGTAACATATAAAAAAATAGCTGCTGCTTTGCAACTTGACCAATGTGTTTTTAATTTTACAATAGAGCAATTAAACAAAAACAATAAACACAAAAAGAAAAAGAAAAACAATTTAATTGTCCAATCTACTCTAACACGACCTGAAGTTGCATACGATTATTGTCCCTAATTTATATTCTAATTGTTCCTTACTTTATACAATGAAACAAATTGCTGCTTGTACACTGCTGTTGTTCTGTTCACTTTTTAAACAAAAACAAAAAAGAATGATAATTGGTAGCTCCCTGATGGGTACCTGCTACGTACTTTATAAATAAAAATCTACTGAGGAATGTTAAAATTTTCACTTTTTACTCAACAGCAGCACGGCGAAAGGAAGGGTAATGTTTTTCGCTTGGGATATGTATGTAAATATTTACATACATAAACGTATGTTTGTGTCGCGCTAGAGGCTAAACGGCTGAACCGATTTTGACAAAAAAGGTGTCGTTGAACTGCTACTGATCGCGAAGGTGCTATAGGCTATACTTTTTAAACTGGAATCAACATAGCGGTCGTCAGACGCCATTTTGTCACATGATGTAGAATTTAAGGCATGAAAATTATATTTTCAGGCGGTTTTAATGAAATTCCTTTGATCACCCATTGCAAGTGTCCTATAATTTACTGTAATGCTGCAAATCTAAAGCAATAATGTAATGTATATTTTTGGTCTTTCCTAATCAGATAGCACATAAATCGGTGCTTCTTTTGACTTTGCTAAGTACTCTATTAGTAAGAATGCATTTATATGCTTGTGCCGACTGTTTTTAATAATAATGGTACCCCCTTTTTTGGTGGTCAGATTGTTCTATGGTACGCCTCTAAATGGACTGAAGTTATATAGTATTAATTCGTAGTATTCCAACTACTCTACCGAAGATGCAATGCGTTAAAAATGCCTTACTTTCTGGACTTCCATAAAGTAGTAAAGTAGTTACGAAATTTCGAAAAACGTCGAAATTGCCACTTACTCATTCATGTATAGATCATCAAAATTCTACTGTATTTCCAGACATATTATAAAGCTAAAATTTGGCAGATTGATAGAAATTATGACCAAACCCTTGGAAAAAATCTAAAAACCCTAAAATTCTAATTTACTGCCCTTCTCTATACCTGTAAAGTTACGTAAAAGTAACATTACCTACTATCAGAAATGCTAGAGAGCTGAGCTTTGGCAGACTGATAGGAAATATGATAAAACTATAGAAAAAACTTAAAAAACCTTAAAATTTTGATTAATTGTGCTCCCCTATAAATGTAAATTTATGTAAAAGTAACATTCCCCACTTCCAGGAACGCTAGAGAGCTGAGCTCTAGAAGGCTGATAGGAACTACGATAAAACCATAGGAAAAAATTAAAAAACCCCAAAAAAAGGCATTGCAAAAATTTTTAACAATATTCCGCATATTTTACTACTTTAAAACTTAAATATTATCCAAATCCTTTAAAAAAGAAGTGAAATTATAACAAAAACATTTCATGTAAAAAAAAGCCAAGTATGCAAGAATGGTATTTCGTAAAAGGAATTGAGATAAAAGTAAAGCCAAGTTCTCCAATACAAATATCAACATGAAAGGTTCTTACTAGTTTGGAAATTCTAAACTTGGCTATTACGGCTGCAAATGACTCTTAGGCACAGTGCTAAATTCAACATAAAGAAGTTTGGCTGTAATAGCAAAGTTTTTTAAAAAATCCAAAATAGTAAAAACCTTTCATTTTGAAATTTCTATTGGAGAACTTGGCTTTACTTGTATCTCAATTCTTTTTACGAAATACCATTTTCACGTACTTTTTTTTACATGAAATGTTGTTGCTATGATCTTTTTTATTTTCTGAGTCAAGCGCATAATTAAAGTTCTAAGATAACTAATAATGAGTGTTCCCCATAAGAAGCGTAGCATTTATTATCAATCACCTTACAAGAAGCGTTCTATAAGACGATTCTGCTAGTCCAAAATATCACAAAGTTTGATTAGGCGTTTTTCATCTCGCACATTGTTAATGTTCGTCTTTCTTTTTGTTATGTATTTATTATTTATTAAAACCATCAACAGGACATTAAACCCACCTGTCTCGTCTTGAAATTATGCGCAGATTCCACCTGTCATCTTATTTACTTTTTCAGTCCGTGACCACGCAAGAAAATCCCCAAAATTTTTATGACACCTAAAAATTTACACTTACTCACCAACCTGTTGTCATCATGATCAGAAGAGAATTTTTTAACAAGTTAAGCATATGCGATAAACTTTTCTGGAACCCAATTGTTGAACCCTACACATTGACAAAAATACAATAAAATTCCAGGTTAAAATACAATTTTGGACTTCCATTGTCTTTATTTGTTTTAAACACGACGTTTCGGTTAGTAAGTATCTAACTGTTTTCAAGTGTAAACTAAACAATCTAGTCTCTAGGCTACTACTAATACTACTTGGTGTTCAGTCAGCTGTGATGGCCCGCCTCCTTTTTCTTTTTAATCCTAAGACACCTGTTTTCCTTAAGGAGTGGTTTCCATATGTTTGGTATGTCCGTGCTTGGTTGACTGAAAACTTCTTTATTCTGCATTATAAACGCAGCTTCAATAAACTTTCGTTTTCGCCAATGCGACTCCTTATGCAAAACTTTAGCTTCTGACCTGAATCCTGTGATCATTTGACCATGCATGATCAGCTAAACCGGATTTTTCAATATCCCCTAATTGGGTACTTGTTTAGATGTTCATTTACTCTAACATGAAGAGGCCGTTTAGTTTCACCTACATATGATTTACCACACTCACACGGGATTTGGTAAATACATTCTCTATTATTTAAGAGATGTTCTGGTTTTGTTTTAGTTACAAAACTCCTTATCGTATTTCCCGATAAAAATACTCTTTTTATATTATAGTGCTTGGCTATTCATCTTATGTTTTCTGAAATCCCTTGAACATATGGAATGTTACTCAATCATTGTCTACGAGTTTCAAACAAAAATTCCAGGTTGTTGTGACTCATAAAAATTTACACTTACTTATTTAACCCACATATTAACCATAACCACATTAGGGACATACTGCAATAAAGACAGGCATTAATAGTACCAGGCAGTATTCTGACAGTTCTACATTAAAAAGTGACAGTTGATATTTCAAAATTGACATACCACCGTCGAAAAAATTCAATTTTTTTTTCAAATGAGTTGCATGTTCTTTAATGCAACCCATTCAAAAAAAGGATGTCTCATTTTTGGTTCGGGAAACTCAGTTATTTTAAAAGATAGAGACTTGGGGATTTCACATTAAATTTCGAGATCAAAAAAAATAAGTCAAAAGTTTTTTTTCGGCCATTGTAGTTTTGGAGCTACGAGGTAAAATTCAATCTTTGTTGTAAGTGCAGATATTTCAATTTATTCAAACTTCTCTACGGACAGTTGATCCTGTCAATAAAATGGTGTTGTCAAATTTTTGGGTGGTCGGATTTGAGATTTCAGAAAAAAAATTAATACGGACCTGTATTTTTTTTCTTTACATTGGATGTTCAATTAACCTTAGCTAAAAAAAAATTTTTCAAGAATCCAAATCCGTATTTTTTTCTTTAATTTTTTTCTGAAATCTTGAATTTGACTCGGATTGGATCAAAAATTTGACGTCATTTTATTGACAGGATCAACTGTCTGTAGAGAAGTTTTAATAGAATTGAAATATCTGCTCTCATAAAAAAGGAAGGAAAGAAAGATATATGTGACAATTATAGAGGTAAATCTGTGACTAGTACGCTAAGCAGAATATACGGTAAAATAATAAGAGATAAAGTGGCGAGCGAATATAAAGACATGGAGGCAGAAGAACAAGCTGGTTTCAGGGCGGGTAGATCGACTTCAGATCATCTCTTTTGTATAACCCAAGTTATTGAAAAGAAAATGGCATACGGACAAGAGCTGCATCTGCTTTACGTCGATTTGCAGAAGGCATATGATAGTATACCACTAAATCTACTTTGGAAAGCGTTGGAAAACACAAACATAAGCGTACAACTAATTAAGGCCATCAAAGAGTTATACCGCAATAGTAAGGCAAAAGTTAAAATAAAAGCAAAACTAACCAAAGGCTTTCATGTAAATAAAGGTCTTAAACAAGGTTGCTGTATCTCGCCTACGCTGTTCAAGATATACTTGGAACAAGTTCTTAAAGTATGGAAGAGAAAATGCCAAAACATGGGAATTCCGTTGGACGAAACCACCTTGTATACTTTATGTTTCGCCGATGATCAGATAGTAGTGGCTGAGGATTATGATGACCTCGAATATATGACACGAAAACTAATATATATATATATATATATATGTTATATGAAAATATCCTGCCTACACTTAGAAGAAACCAGAACCTTCTATGAAACCCGAGAACCTTCCAGATAAGAAGCTTATTCTGCTGACTTGCGTTTCCCATGAAATAAACAACACGTGCATTCAAGCCGAATCAGCACTTTATTTCTCAGAACTTTTCAAGATAACAAGACCATTCTGCTGACTTGCGTCTCTCACGGAATAAACAACACGTGCATTCCTGCCGAATTGCACTTTAGTTTAAGTCTAGAATATTAAGGAATTATTCCATTGCTTAATCAGCACATTTTCTTTATATAAACTCAAATCATTGTAATGTTAAGTCATTCTCTTTAGAATCGTTCTTAAGTACACGTTCAATTATAACGTTTAAGTCCTATATTGTATTTAATCAAAATAAAGTTTTTTAAAAAGTTAAAAGTAAACTTTAAAGTATAACATTTGGCGCAGTCGGTAGGATAGTTTAACACACGCGAAAACACGAGTATTCTAATTCGCGAGTGGTGAAGCTCCAGCTCTTTAAGCTATCAAGAATCTACAGCAACCAAGAAGTTACACAGCAACAAAGAAGTTACATAGCAATTAAGAAGTTACACAAGCAACCAAGAAGCTAGACAGCAACGAACCAAGCGTCCTCGCAACCAACGGATACGGAAGGAACACCTAGTGAAGCCCCTGGTAGCCGAACACGTGGAGACAAATGGTCCAGCTAACGCTTTTGTGAGTAAGACAATTGAATCATCACGTTTTATTTTTTTTCAAATAAGTTGATATTTTGAAAAATCTGTTCGATTTTCTAACACTGACTTTTACAATTTTGAATTTTAAGAAATTTTTCAATTTAAAAGAAGTCAAAAATAAAATTTAGTTTTAAGAAACAAAATCTAAAAAAAAAAAAAAAATTTTTTTTAAGTTTTAAAATACGAGAAATTAAAAACCATCAAAATGACTGAACCTCGTAATAACCAACCAGCAAACGTACCAGCAAACCAACCTATAGTTGAGGTTGAACCTTATCGTTTATCGGAAATTTTCTCAATAATCCCTGAATACGATGGAGATCAAATATTTTTAGGAACTTTTATCAATGCTTGCGATTGTGCTTATAACATGGCCGTCGGAGATCAACGCGATTTATTGGTCATACACATTAAAAATAAATTAAAAGGAAAAGCCGCACAATTGGTAAACTCTCGAAATCCTCTTTCTTGGATTCAAATCAAACAATTATTAACAACATATTATGGAGATACGCGAGACCTTTCTTCATTAATTCAAGATCTACAAAGACTCAAACAACAAACAAACGAATCACCTTTAATGTTTTTCAATAGATTACAAGTTATGAATTCAAAAATGCACGCTTGTATTCAAAAATCAAATTTAAATATGCTTCAAAAAGATGCACAAATCCAAATTATAGATTCTATGGCATTAAATACGCTTTTAACAGGATTAGAATCGCGCATAGGTCATATTGTCCGTGCTAGCAATCCTAAAGATTTACTTGAAGCACAAGTAAGAATAAGACGCGAACTACAACTTTCATATTTTGAAACACAAAAAACTCCAAACCGACCCAATGTTTCAAATAATCCCATACAAAATAGACAAAATAATTTTCAATCACGAAAAATACCTTCTCAACCACAAAAATGTTTTAAATGTAATCGTTTAGGTCATCACGCAAGTGAATGCCGTACTTTTGTACAGAGACCCCCGGTCTACACAAATCAAAATCAACAATTTAACCAAAATTTTCAAAGACCCAATTTTGCCCAAAATCAAAATCAACAATCTAACCAAAATTTTCAAAGACCCAATTTTGCCCAAAATCAACCAAGCACCTCTAGAAATTTTGTACCCCAAAACCAACAAAATAATTTTAGACCATCAGTAATTCAAAGAAATCCAAATTACAATTCCCCACAACATAGAGCACATGTAGTGAACTATTCTGATGAATATTTTTATAATTTTGACAACTACAATCCCTATGATCCCAATTTTGAAAATTTTAACAACTATGATCCTTATGATCCAAATTTTGAAAATTTTCAGTATGAAAATCAGTTTCATTACGAAAATGAAATCTCACAAGAATTTTCGAATAATCTTGATGAACAATATGTAAATGACATAAGTCAATATAATTTTAATCAACCCGGAATATATCAAAATTTTGAAAATCAAAATCAAATTTTGCCACCAGAGACCCAAAATTTTCAAATTACTTCCAATCAAAACCATCCACCCCAATCGATTCAAGAAACGGAATCCCAATTAGAACAAACTACTACAAAAATCCAACACTTGTCAATCGATCAAACTCCAGAACAAATATTCGCTTAAATACCAATCTACATAACTTAAACTCAAAAAATCTTTTTTATATTAATGACGCAACAAATAAATTTAAACTTTTAATTGACACCGGCGCAGGAATTTCAGTATTTAAGGAAAAAACAGTCGAAAATTATAATAATCGATTTGCAGAAAATGTAATAGTACAAGGAATAACCGATGCAAAAATTCCAATCACTCAATCAGTTTTAATCCCTTTCGCTAAAGACAATCCACTAAAAGTCTATATATGTAATTTAGACATAGAATTTGACGGAATATTAGGACTCGATTTTCTTGAACATTACCAGTGCGTAATTGACTTAAATTCGAAACAGCTATGCACCAATTTTAAAACAATACCTTTAATTCAAGTAACAGAAAAAACTTTTGAACAAAATTCCCAAATTAATCAAAATCAAATAAATCAAAAAACACTACAAATACCTAAACCAAGAGTAATTCAAAATCAAAACATACCACCAATACCTAAACCAAGATTAATTCAAAATCAAAAAACGCCACCAATACCAAAACCGCGAATAAATATAAATCAAAATAATTTTCAAAATCAAATATCTCTAGAACCGCGAACCGAACAAGTTTTCAAATTAAAATCTAATTTAAAAAACACAGATGCAATTTTAATTGGTCAAGAAATAGAAAAAGTAAGATTACCAAACGCCCTAGTCCACATTAACGAAAATGGTGAATTTTATACGTCAGTAATAAATCCCAATGCTATTCCTAAAACAATAAATTTCAACAACTTGTCTTTCGAACCCATACCAAGTGTTCACGATATTTTAAATTTTAATACCAATGAAGACGAACTCATTGATAGAATCGACCTTATTAAAAATCATTTAAGACTAGAACATCTAAATTACGAAGAGAAAGAACTAATTTCAAATCTTTGTTTTGAATTTTCTGATATTTTCTATATCGAAGGAGATCAATTAACCTTCACTAATGAAATCAAACATACAATTGAAACCAACAATGCTCATCCAATTTTTACTAAATCATATCGGTACCCTCAAATACACAAAGAGGAAGTAAAAACACAAATTAATAAAATGCTCGATCAAAAAATAATCCGACCATCAATTTCCCCGTGGTCATCACCTGTTTGGATAGTCCCAAAAAAACTTGACGCCTCTAACAAACAAAAATGGAGAGTAGTAATCGATTATAGAAAACTGAATGAAGTAACAGTTGACGATAAATATCCACTTCCAAATATTTCAGATTTATTAGATCAGTTAGGTAAATGTCAATATTTTACAACACTTGATTTAGCATCCGGTTTTCACCAAATTGAAATTGATCAAAAAGATATTCAAAAAACAGCCTTTTCTGTCGAAAATGGACACTACGAATTTGTTCGTATGCCATTTGGTTTAAAAAATGCACCCTCCACATTTCAACGTGTGATGGATAACATTTTATTAGGCATTCTAAATGAACGTTGTTTAGTTTATATGGACGACATTATTGTTTATTCACCAACAATTCATGAACACATTTCACGTCTTTCCGAAGTTTTCCAAAGATTACGAAAATCAAATTTAAAAATTCAACCTGACAAATGCGAGTTTTTACGAAAAGAAGTAGCATACCTCGGACATTTAATTACCGAAAATGGAGTAAAACCAAACCTTGATAAAGTAAAATGTATTCAAAACTTTCCAGAATTAAAAAATCCTCGTGACGTAAAATCATTTCTCGGACTTGCCAGATATTATCGAAGATTCATACCGAACTTCGCGAAAATCTCAAAACCCTTAACAAAACTTCTTCAAAAAGATACTAAATTTATTTTTTCTAAAGAATGTAAAGAAGCTTTCGAAACACTTAAAAATGCATTAATTTCTGATCCAATATTAATTTATCCAAATTTTGAAGAACCCTTCATTTTAACTACAGACGCGAGCGCATTTGCGATAGGAGCCGTACTTTCACAAGGTCCAATTGGTAAAGACCTTCCGATAGCTTTCGCATCGAGAACCCTTTGTAGTGCAGAAACTAAATACTCCACTATTGAAAGAGAACTATTAGCAATAGTATGGTCCATAAAACACTTTCGACCTTACCTTTTTGGTAGAAAATTCACTATAGTCACAGATCACAGACCTCTAACCTGGCTACTTTCAATTAAAGACCCCGGTAGCAGATTAGCACGTTGGCGATTAAAATTAGAAGAATATAGTTTTAAAATCATTCATAAACCCGGTAAAATCAATAAAAATGCAGACGCTTTATCGCGAATAAAAATCAATCATTTCAAAGACTGTATAGACTTTAAATCAAACATTAAAATTTTTGCAAATAACGAAAATGACGATCCAGAACCAGTTTTTAACGAAGACGATGATCAAAAAATAACAGATGAATTTAACAGATTTGTTGAACTTTACAAGACGCGATCCCTAATTGATTATTCTAAAATCGAAACCTCGAATGATCAATTATTAGATAAATCAAATAAATTAATAGTAACCTTTTTCCGACAAAATAAAATGGAAGATTTACATTTCAAAATCATTGACGATATTTTTGAAGAAGAGTTCCACCTTGAAGAATTAAAAATTAATATTGTTTCTAGCAAAACAGTTAAAGAACGTAAATATTTTATTATAGCCCTACCATTCGATAATGATGATTGTTCACAACACTTATTTTATTGCCTTTTTAAAGACCAAAATGAATTTGAAATTAACAAAACATACTGCATCGAAAACAATCTAGATTTACCAACTTTAGAGATGCTATCTTACATCTTTTCTGATAAAGACATAAAATTAAAAATTTGCCAAAATATAATAACAACCCCCGACGAAGATGAAATCCCAATAATTTTAGAAAATTATCACTTAGGAAAAAGCAACCTACACCGTGGAATAAATGAAACAGTTAGACGCATTAGAGAAAAATATAATTGGCGTGGTTTAACAAAAAACGTAGAAGATTTCATAAAAAAATGTGAAACTTGTCAAAAAGTAAAAATTGTTCGTAAAAATCTAAGCAGACCCTTCGTTGTAACAGAAACACCACGTACCCCTTTTGAACGAATCAATATCGATATTTTCGAATACCCAACCAGAAATTACGCGTTAACGGTACGGGATGAATTAACAAAATTTACACAAGCTTACGCAATGAGTGATAAAAAAGCAAGTACAGTAGTTAGTACTATTTTACTATTTTTCCAACATTTCGGTGTACCCTTACGAATACATTGCGATTATGGCAAAGAATTTGATAATACCCTTTTAAAAGATTTATGTACCCTATACGATGTTAAGTTAACATTTTCTAGCGTAGCACATCCCCAGTCAAACGGTTCACTAGAACGATTTCACGCAACCCTTTGCGAAATGATTAGAATCAATAAACAAGAAAACCCTGAAGATCATTGTTTTAGCGTTCTTCCATACGCAGTAATTTGCTATAATAATACAAAAAACAAAACACACGGATTTACCCCTTACGAACTCGTTTTCGGACATACATCAAGTAGACCCCCCGAAAAACTTTATAATCAAGAACAATTGATATCTAAATATGTACGCGATTTAAATAATAGAATGGACTATTTTTACAAATTAGCTAGAAATAGAACTGATCAATCGAAACAAAAATCGAAAGAACGATTCGACGAACACGTACGAAAGAATCTCCCTGAATTTAATGTAGGAGACAAAGTTTGGCTTAAAGAATCACAAATCAAATCAAAATCAGAAAATTTATTTAATGGTCCTTTTGAAATTTTAGAAATACACCGTAATTCTGCAACACTTAAAAACCCACAAACAAATCAATTAACCAAAGTTAATTTTGATAGGTTAAAACCGTGCTTTGAATAAAATAAAAATCTTTTATTTTAGATTAATGGGAATAATCTCAATCGTTTCCAGTCAATATTCAATATTACCAATAAATAATACACTAGGACTATTTTATCATGAAGAATCCCTTATCAGAATTTCTAATAATGAATGGACACTTGTTGTTTACAAAGATCTTTTACCCTTTAAGAAAGCAATTGAGCATAACGACAAAATTTTAGATACCTTTATGGATCACTTTTCAATCAATAATAATCAAATTGCAAATTTCAAATCACAAATTAAAACGCATGTTAGCCTTTTAAAACAAATTTCTAATTACGTTAATATTAAATACGAAGAACTTATCTCGGATACAAAAGAAAAATCATATAGGCAAAAACGTGGAATATTTAATGGCATCGGAACTATATGGAAATCTATTACAGGAAATTTAGATGCATCAGACGGAGAATACTTTAATGATTGTATTAATAAAGTATCGACTGATGAGAAAAATATTGAAAGATTATTGCAAAAACAAATTTCAGTAACAACCTCTGTTATTAAAAGTTTTAATACGACTTTACAAAAATTACAAATTGATGAAGAAACGTTTAATCATGATATTAAATTAATTCAATATTTAGTTACTTCGATTTCTGATAACGCTGCCTATGCAGAAGCACAAATAAAAGCATTAGATTTATGCGAATCGCTTATGGAAAGTTACACCTTTATTAAAGATTCATTAAATGACGCGTTAAACGCAGTAACTTTTGCACGTTTAAAAATATTGCATGGTTCAATAATAAAACCATCGGATTTGGTAGATTCATTGAAAAAGATTTCTCATTCATTACAAAAAAATAATTTGCCTTTACCAATATCAATCTCAACGGTAGCCCAATACATTAATTTAATTGAACTTAGTGCTTTTCAAACTGAATCAAAAATAGTATTTGTTCTTAAAATACCTCTTATAGACCCTTCGACTTATACTTTATACAGACTTTACCCAATACCAATATTAGATAATCGAACAGGTCTTCACCATACTATATCAACAATTAATAAATTTATTGCGCGTGACGATGATTCAATGTTTTTCGTCACCTTCCACCACGTGGACCACTGCAAGATCATCGAAAGAAGAACGAAGCTCTGTTCCAAAGTACTTCCGTACCCCATCGACAGTGATGCTATTTGTGAAGCTCAACTATTGAAGCAACAAACTCAGCTGCCGAAAACATGTCAAACAACCATTTTCTATGCACAAGGCTACAATGTTCAACCACTTGAAGAAAATCAATGGCTAGTTACTATGTCAGAACCAGTACCTACCAATATCAAATGCAAGAATCAAGAAATCATTACGAAATTAATTGAAACCAATAGTATAATTCGTTTCAAATCAACATGCAATGCTTTTATTGGAAGTACGAGAATTCATTCTGAAACCATACTTCAAGAAAGTACCTTCGAAGAAATAAATTCACCAATAATCAATATTCCATATACTTGTTGTAAAGATATGCCTGCAATCCCCAAAATTCAAGGCCTAAAACCATTAAAGTTAAGCAAAATAAACGTCGAAGATCTGAATATTGCACAACATAATCTTAACCAATATTCAGAAGAATTAGATAAAATGATCAATCAACCATTCATTCAAAAACACATTGATTGGTTTACTATCATTACAATAACATTGATAGTACTACTAGTAATTCTTTACATTATTAACAAATGTCAAAGACGCCGAAGAACAAGAAATGGTAATAATACCAATAACGATAATGATAATGGTAATGACTTTCCACCATTTCCAAAACCTAATCTACAAAGAATTAGGAATTTATCGAATATCTTACCAAGAAGAAGACCAAGCATACACATCGAAGATCAAATCGAAGAAGAAATCGAACCCAATGCAAAATTAATGATCAATCAATCATCTTAATAAAAGTTGCCGTATAACGCCAACTTTTTCAAAAAGAGGGGAGCTGTTATATGAAAATATCCTGCCTACACTTAGAAGAAACCAGAACCTTCTATGAATCAGCACTTTATTTCTCAGAACTTTTCAAGATAACAAGACCATTCTGCTGACTTGCGTCTCTCACGGAATAAACAACACGTGCATTCCTGCCGAATTGCACTTTAGTTTAAGTCTAGAATATTAAGGAATTATTCCATTGCTTAATCAGCACATTTTCTTTATATAAACTCAAATCATTGTAATGTTAAGTCATTCTCTTTAGAATCGTTCTTAAGTACACGTTCAATTATAACGTTTAAGTCCTATATTGTATTTAATCAAAATAAAGTTTTTTAAAAAGTTAAAAGTAAACTTTAAAGTATAACATATATATATATATATATATATATATATATATATATTTATCGGTTTCACAACGTTCTACGTCTTCCGATACCCAATCTCCACTCGTTTCTGTTTGCCCATAATTCATCATCTAGGCCTCTTATTCTTATTTCACTATCTATTCCTTCTCTCCAGCTTCTCCTTGGTCTTCCTCGTTTTCTTCGGCCAGTTGGTTTCCATTGTAATATTTGTTTAGGTAGTCTTCCATCATCCATTCTTTGTACATGTCCGTACCACACCAGTTGTTTTGTTCTTATATCATCCACTAGAGTACGTTCACCCACTGTCATAATTTCTCTTATTCTTTGATTGGTAACTCTTTCTCTTTTTGATTTCCCTGCTGCTCTTCTCCAATAGTCCATCTCCGTAGCGGAAAGCATTTTTTCTGTTCTATCTTTGATTGGCCATACTTCTGAGCCGTATGTAATAATACTTTTTACAATGGTGTTATATATAAGCTTTTTGTTATGTTTTGATATACTTTGATCCCAAATTATTCCATTTAATAAAGTTATTGCTTTTCTTCCTTGTACGTTTCTATCTTTTATAGCTTTGTCTAGTGTTCCGTCAGCTGTAATTTTTAGACCCAAGTATTTATACTCATCACAGGACTGAATTCGCTGCCCAGTATTTAAGATTAGATCCTGTTTCGTTCCACCAATACACACATACTCTGTCTTATTGATATTAACCTCTAGTCCCCACTTATTGTACTCTTCTATTAGTTTTCGTGTCATATATTCGAGGTCATAATCCTGAGCCACCACTATCTGATCATCGGCGAAACATAAAGTATACAAGGTGGTTTCATTCAACGGAATTCCCATGTTTTGGCATTTTCTCTTCCAGACTTTAAGGACCTGTTCCAAATATATCTTGAAGAGTGTAGGCGAGATACAGCAACCTTGTTTAAGACCTTTATTTACTTGAAAGCCTTTGGTTAGTTTTGCTTTTATTTTAACTTTTGCCTTACTATTGCGGTATAACTCTTTGATGGCCTTAATTCCAAAGTAGATTTAGTGGTATACTATCATATGCCTTCTGCAAATCTACGTAAAGCAGATGGAGCTCTTGTCCGTATGCCATTTTCTTTTCAATAACTTGGGTTATACAAAAGAGATGATCTGAAGTCGATCTACCCGCCCTGAAACCAGCTTGTTCTTCTGCCTCCATATCTTTATATTCGCTCTCCACTTTATTTCTTATTATTTTGCCATATATTCTGCTTAGCGTACTAGTTACAGATATACCTCTATAATTGTCACATATATCTTTCCTTCCTTTTTTGTGTATTGTGGATATATATGACGTTTTCCACTCAGTTGGTACTACAGCTCCATTTAAATATCTTTGGAAAAGATTCCGTAATCTACAAAACAATTCTTCAGTGCCATATTTAATAAGTTCAGCTGGGATATTTCCGGGTCCGGCAGATTTACCGCTTTTTAAGGTTTTGCCTACGTTTTTGACCTCAGATATTGTGAGGGGTACTGGAGATCCCATCGTTCTAATGATATTGTCTCTTTCGTCTTCCTTGAATTCTGCTCTATCTTCAGTTAAAAGTTTTTTAAAATGCTCATCCCATTCTTTGTCTGGTATTGGTGAAATAATATCTCTGCATGTTTCTTTTTTGATCGATCTTATAGTTTTCCAGCTTTCGGTACTTCTCCTACCTCCTAAGTAAGAATCTATTTTCTGGCACTTTTGCATCCATGATTGATTCTTCTTATCACTGATCATTCTTCTCACCTTTGATTGCGCGATTTTGTATTCTTCTCTGCTTCTATCTGTCTTTTGGGATAAATACGTGTGATATAATTTCCTTTTTTCCTCTATTTCACTTTCAATCTCAGCATCCCACCAGTATGGTTTTGTTCTTTTAGGAGTTTCTTCCACTAATCCTAGTGCTTCTTTTGCAGCTTGATGGATGCTTAATGTGATACATTCGTATTCCTCATCTGGGGTTTCACCTGAACTTGAATTAAGTTTTTCGTTCAGTCTCTTTTTGTATAAGTTTTTTACGCTGTCATGTTCTAGGCTTAGTAGATTATATTGACAGTGATCAATTTCCTCATTCACTGTATCATCAAGATTTTGTTGATGGAGGCTTCGGCCTTGATAAGGAAAGAGAATTTTGGTCTCCAGAAAATAGTGATCACTTCCGCATGTTGATCCACGCTTTGTTCTGACATCTTGAATTTTTAGTTTTGTCTTTTGTTTAGTGATAAGATAATCAATGACGGATTTCAGGTTTTGTGAGGGTTTGGTCCAGGTATATTTGTGTATTTTCTTATGTTGGAAAAAACCGTTTTGGATTTTTAGGTCTAATTGCTCACATACTGTGATAAGCCGGTTTCCATTGTCATTAACAACATCTTCTCCATATTGGCCAACTGTCAGATCATTTACTCTGTTACCTGTTCTACTATTTAAATCTCCCAATATTACAATTTCTCTAGATGTACTTACTGCTGATATTTCATTGTGGATTTCTTCAAAAAAATTGTCTTTCACGGCTACATTTGCATCGTCATTATACGCATAGATTCCAAAAATCGTAAGTCTCATTCCTTTTATTGTTATATTCATTCTTATTAGCCGTTCATTTACTGCTTCCCAGTTGGTGATATATTTTCTAAATCTTTTGTTGACCAAAATAGATACTCCTTGTTGCGCATGTTTTTCTTTTGCCACTCCGCTATAGAAATGGTCATACTGTCCTAGGTTTTCAGATCCTTTTCCTTTCTTCTTCGTTTCTGTTAGTACAGCAAGGTCAACCTTCATTCTGCTGCACTCATAGACTATTTCATTCACTTTTCGACTCATTCCTTGTACGTTCCATGTACCAAAAATCATATTCCTGTTTCTTTGCTTGGTTCGTCTTAGGTTTTTCATTTCTTTCCGAGGCGTTTGATTGGGTTTTTTAACAGTGTACGTTTTTTTCCGGGTATCAGAGAGTTAGTCTAATGCCCCAACCCCCAACCTGGAGGACCAGGTGATTTTTGATCGAGGTTTTCTTCCCCTAGCCTTTGACGATTCCAACGCCGGTACTACAAGGCAGCATCTTCTTCTTTTATACTATCCCTAAAAGAAAGGGTTGCCACCTGCGCTATGATCACCGTACCGAGGTCCATCCTCTCCGCCTTTCATACCGATGTGGTCTTCTCCCGTAACCCTGGGAATGGGACCCTAAACAGGTGCTAACTCTCCGGGTCAGAGAGTAAAACTAATAGAAGAGTACAAAAGTGGGGACTAGAGGTTAATCTCAATAAGACAGAGTATATGTGTATCGGTGGAATGAAACAGGATCTAATCTTAAATACCGGACAGCGAATTCAGTCCTGTGATGAGTATAAATACTTAGGTCTAAAAATTACAGCTGACGGAACACTAGACAAAGCTATAAAAGATCGAAACGTACAAGGAAGAAAAGCAATAACTTTATTAAATGGAATAATTTGGGACCAAAGTATATCAAAACATAACAAAAAGCTTATATATAACACCATTGTAAAAAGTATTATTACATACGGCTCAGAAGTATGGCCAATCAAGGATAGAACAGAAAAAATGCTTTCCGCTACGGAGATGGACTATTGGAGAAGAGCAGCAGGGAAATCCAAAAGAGAAAGAGTTACACAAGGAATAAGAGAAATTATGATAGTGGGGGAACGTACTTTAGTGGATGATATAAGAACAAAGCAACTGGTGTGGTACGGACATGTACAAAGAATGAAGTATGAAAGACTACCTAAACAAATACTACAATGGAAACCAACTGGCCGAAGAAAACGAGGACGGCCAAGGAGAAGCTGGAGAGAAGGAATAGACAGTGAAATAAGAATAAGAGGCCTAGATGATGAATTATGGGCAAACAGAAACGAGTGGAGATTGGGTATCGGAAGACGTAGAACGTTGTGAAACCGATAAATATATATAATGTGAAATCCCCAGGTCCCTCTTTTTTTAAACTAAGTTTCCCTTTCAATACCATAAAAAATTGGACACCCTGTACATATAAATGACTTCTGTAATGTTTAAGTAGGGGTCCAGGAGCTTTAAAAGTACTTTATCCTCATCAAAATTTGAAGTTACAGTTACAAATGTCATTTAAATTTTAAGTAGGCGCTAATTAGTAAATAATCTTTTAAAAAAATTAACGAAATGTGTCAACAACACCTCCCATGTTTTATTTACAAACTTTTCTCGACACGGTAAATGTGCGAAACATCGTGTACATAAATATGTAACTGTTTTTAAAAATAACTAAAATACATAATTATGAACAAATTAAAATTACAAATAATTAAGACCTCACCTTAAGTTAAAAAATAAAATACTACATATCTACAGGGTGTCCCATAACTTAGGGGCCATAGGCCAACAGGTGATAGAAGAGGTCATGTCTGATAAAAAAGTTCCCTAATGCATGCTTCAAAACTCTTTCTTTGTACCTCTATAAACTTAGCATTACCACTTTGGATATTCGCAATATATGCATTAATTGTCGTAAATTTGTCATAAATTTGTCGTGAAATAAAAAAATTTGTCGCGCCACCCATTTTTCTGAAAAGGGTATGTAATGCTAAGTTGAGCCTCAACTTAGCACTACCACCCCAGAAAAAATTAAAATGTTCAAAAACTAATAAATGCATTAATTGTCGTGAATTTGCCGTAAATTTGTCGTAAAAGAAAAACAATTGACGAGTCATTCGTTATCCCGAAAACGGGCAGTGAGCAATTTTGAGATTTCCCAGCTAAATCTTAGTGATCTTTAAGCTTTTTCACAATACGAAGATGTAGTATATTTAACCTTGTCGCGCAATTGTAAATTTTTGGTGAAACAATCATTATATTACGTTCCGCTTTTACTTTTCAATATAACCTTTTGTGGTGTTTGTGTAAATATTCATTGATCGCCAGGATTTTGCGTTGTTTTAGAAATTATGAAAAAAAGTGAACTTCTCAAGAAACATTTATATGCATTAATTGTCTTAAATTTGTCGTAAATTTGTCGTGAAAGAAAAAAAATTGTCGCGTCACCCGTTTTTCTGAAAAGGGTATGTAATGCTTAGTTGAGTCTCAACTTAGCACTACCACCCCAGAAAAAATTAAAATTTTCAAAACTGATCTATGGAATAATTGTCGTAAATTTGTCGTGAAAAGAAAAATTTTCTCGCGCCACCCGTTTTCCTGAAAAGGGGGTGTAATGCTAAGTTGAGTCTCAACTTAGCACTGCCACCCCAGAAAAAATTAAAATTTTCAAAAACTAATAAATGCATTAATTGTCGTGAATTTGTCGTAAATTTGTCGTAAAAGAAAAACAATTGACGCGTCATCCGTTTTCCTGAAAACGGGCAGTGAGCAATTTTGAGATTTCCCAGCTAAATCTCAGTGATCTTTAAGCTTTTTCACAATACAAAGATGTAGTATATTTAACCTTGTCGCGCGATTGTAAATTTCTGTGGTGGTAGTGCTAAGTTGAGACTCAACCTAGCATTACATACCCTTTTCAGGAAAACGGGTGGCGCGACAAGTTTTTTTCTTTCACGACAAATTTACGACAATTATTCCATAGATTAGTTTTTTAAAATTTTTATTTTTTCTAGAGTGATAATGCTAAGTTGAGACTCAACTTAGCATTACATACTCTTTTCAGGAAAACGGGTGGCGCAACAAATTTTTTTCTTTCACAACAAATTTACGACAATTAATGCATATATTGCGAATATCCAATTCTTAAATGGTAATGCTAAGTTTATAGAGGTTTTCTTTGTTGAGATACAGAGCATCAAAGTTGGCGGTTTTTTAAACATTTTTGATAATAACTTAAAAAAAAACGCAGTAAAAATATCAACTTGGGTAAAGTCGTGTATTAGAACAAAAGCAATAAATTAAAATAAAAATAATTTCAAAAAAAATTAGTCGGTCAATTTTTTTTAGAAAAAACTATTTTTTTGATATACATTTTCATGAATGCCATATTAAACGCAATGTTTTTTTAAATATATTTTATTAAAAAAAAAAACAAGTCTCATAGTAATAAAATATTATTGATTTTTTTAGAAGAATTCGTAAGCAATTTTTTTTTTTTAATTATTATTTTTTTTACATTTTTGGAGGTTATTTTGACAGCCTGTATCTTCTCAACTTGTAATTTTATTAAAAAAAGAATACCATATTTTTGAATCACAATTAGCTGAGGATTCAGCTCTCTATGACAGATTTTCTTTTTTTTCAAAAACCTTTTTCCCCCACTCCTCTAACTTTAAAAATCCTATATCTTAAAAAAATAACCTTCTCTATCACCTGCTGCACTATGACCCCTAAGTTATGGGACACCCTGTATAGTTAAATTTGGTGTATGGAATAACTTGTGTTACCCAGAAATTTTACAAAAAAATAATCAGTTTAGTAAAAACTAAAGTAATAAAATACAAGGAAATTAAAAATATAAATAGGTTACAAATAAATAATTATATTTAAATTAAACATATGAAAATTTACTTATCACTACACCCTCCGCTTCCCTTGGATCGATCTGAAAGTGACATTGCTTCTCTGAATTTTTTACCTTTCTAGCCCGCATAGCAATGGCTTGAGAAGGTAGATATTGTTTTCGATGAAAAAATGTTTTTTGAGATAACGACGAAAATGTGTTATTTGGGTGTAGTTTGACCTACCCTAGCAATATCGTCGTGATGTCTGTCTGTGTGTGTGTATGTGTATATCCGTCAGTAACACGATAGCTCCTAAACCGCTAAACCGTAAGAGTGGTTGAACTTAAACATTTATTTTAAATTAGAGGTGCTAATAATTAGCATATCGATGGCCTAACTGCATAACCCGGATCTAACATTTTGATAATTTTTAGATTATTTGTGACTTAGGCAAAATGAGCAGGCTACTTTCATGGTGTATAATGTATAAGACATATATGCGTGGAAAATCACAAATATAGCAAATATAGTTTATTATACCCAATGACCCTGTATGTGTTACCTAAACTGTTTTTCGCGTCCCCTGTAAAGTTACATTTTTTCAGATACGGGATATGGCAGTTAGGCCATGGATATTGTGGATGCTTAAGGGTGCGTATCTTTGCAAGGGCAGTACTTACGTAGCTCAGAGATATCTCGTTTGATAGGTCTTTTAATGGGGTTTAATATTCCCTCATACTTTCTAAAAAAATCAGTACTTTTTGATTAAAAGGCTAATTAAGTAAAAAATAGTCAAAAATCTAAGATGGCGCCGGCATTTTGACACTGTTCCTTAATGGAGAGGGATCGGGAATTTTACTATGTTTAATGGGAACCCAATATCTATCGTTTGCGCCTAGTCTTAATTTTATGTTTTTGAAAACTTTTTATTTTTTCTTCAAAAAATCATATCTTTTATAATATAAAGTCAAATGTAACGAATTAAGCATCAGTTTACTTAGAAAACCTTACTCTTATCGGAAAAAAATATACCAGAATTGTTCGGTGGCCATATTTGTTTTAATCTGCGATTAAACTTTGATTTTGTGAAAATTTGCAAACCACCCCCCCAACTTTGGCGCGCCATAAAGCAAAAAATATTAGTCGGAGCGAAAAAAAGCATAAAACCAAAGTTGTGCGCAATTTTGTTCTCTACGTATTTTATTTGAACTTTTTTTTATAGCACCTACTCCAACGGTGCTATTTTCCTTCCCCTCCCCCCTCGAGCGGCAAACCCCCGAGGTACCATCCCACCAAATTTCATTTTTGTTCGACCTTTTGCAAATAGAAATCCCCTGACGCTTTTCTTTTTGTTTTAGGTGAGTCCTCTTTCGAAATTTTTTAGAAGGCGAAAGTATGTAAGTATGCGTTATTACTATTAAGAACAAAAATACATATAACGGATTCTTGTTATCGTTATTTGTAGTAATGCTATTTGCTACCTCTTATTTTCGATCACATGGTTTTTAATTTTTTTTTAATCCTAAACGCATAAAACATTAAACAAAAGTACGAGTAAATGTTGTTCGAGGGTTGGCTCTGAGTGTAGAGAAAAGTTGCAAGAACTTCTTCACCAACCAGCAATGGTTTATAGAATGCAGTTAGTAACTGCATTTTTTTAACGGGCTCTTAAATCTTAGGAAAGTGCATAGTTGGGCCTATCCGACAAGTTGGCCACGACAACAAATGAAATTTGCATAAGTCGTGCAGTTATTGGCAAAAAAAGTTCCACTTGATACAGGGTTCATAGTCGCATAGCAGCACATATACAGCTTAAAACCGTTCGGAACAATATAAATATGTGGCACTATTATATCGAAAACAGTTCCTATTATTTTTCCTTTATTCCTTTTATTTTTTTATTTTGTTTCTTCTTTGTATTCCTCTTTTTCCTGTTTTTATTTTTCTTCTTCCTTTTCTACTGTTGCTTTTTCTTTTTCTGCTTATTCTTGTTCTGCCTCTTTTCTATCATCCTTGCAAGAATTTGGTGATACTAATGGCTTTTGAGTTTGAGTTTTCTTGAATCCTGGTTACCAAAAGCAAGTTCAGCAGATGATATAATTAGGTTGGATTAGATAAGGTGGCAGATCACTAAGTAACCTTAACCTGCTTTGTTGATATAAGGGAGAAAGAACTTGAGTGATCAATTAAACCAGCCATCAGCTCCTCAGTTTATCTAGATCTTGAAGGTATGGAATGCATTCGCACAACAGATGTCTTATACTCTCAGGTTCCTCGTTCCATCGTCTCATATTCTCTCTGCTAGCTTTGCCACGGTTAATGTAATATTTGACCAGGCTCACTGAGATGGCCACGGTATTGTGAATTTGGTTACTGTCTTTGACTACACCTGCTTCGTCTAGTCTATCAGCCGTCTCATGACCTTGTATCTCCGAGTGACCTGGAACCCAACAATGAGCAACATGAGCAAGGGATGTTCAGTAGATTCTTATGTATACAAAATAAGACTATAAATACATGTTTGCGCCAAAAAGAATAATTATAAGAAATGAAGCAAACCAGAAATGAAGCGAAAACAAATTGACCAGTTTTTTCAATACTTTAAAATACACGACTCCTGCTTGGTAGAGAACTTGCAAAATTTGGAGATAGGGACAGTGAAACTACTTAGTTACTTTCCGAAACTGAACTCTCAAACCAACAACGGGCATAGGTGTATTCCAAATCAGCACAACTGGCTGATCTGCCAACAAAGATAGAAGAAAATGGTATAGATTTGGTGCTGGCGTCATGCTTATGATGGAATTTGGTTCGAAAAACGATTGACTTCTTCGGGATAAAGAGAAAAAAAGAATGAGAATAAAAACTAAGGACCTAAGAGAAATTCAAGGAGGCGTGCCCCAGGGCAGCGTACTAGGCCCTTATTTATCTATACTTACTATTCAGTTGCGATATCGCAAAGCCAGAAAATTGTTACTTAGCAACATTTGCCGATGATGCTGGTTTATTGACGATAGAAAAATCTATTGAAGAATGGATCGAAAAATTTCAGGATGCAGTCACCGAAGTTCACAATTGGACCACAAAATCAATTCATGCTATTTTACAAACAAAAATATAAATCACATACAAATCACAATTAACAACATTCCCGTACCATATTCAAATCAGGCAAAATATCTCGGTATGATACGTGATACCAAATTGCGCTGGAAAGCACATCTTGAGAAAAAAAAAGAAGAACTTGAGATAAGGTATAGAAAAATGAACTGATTAATTGGAAGGAAGTCCAATTTAACAATTCATAATAAGGTATTGCTTTATAGACAAATACTGAAACCAGTATGGACGTATGGTATTCAACTATGGGGTTGTACTAAAGAGAGTATCATTCTAGTTTTACAGAGATTTCAAAATAAAGTATTATGAAACCTTGTGAACGAACCTTAGTACTATCGAAATAGTGACCTTTATCGGGACCTAAAAATCGAAACGGTAGCAAAGACTATAAAAAAGTATGCAAAAAGCCAAGAAGATAGACTCCATCGACTTGTGAATGTAGAAGCAATTCAGCTTCTAGACAATACTATGCTATTTCTAAGACTAAAAAGAGTGAAACCGTTTGAACTAGTAAACTTAGTGAATTACATAAAACAAAATAATGCTATAAACACAACACAATTGTGAGTTACAGATGAAACAAAGCGAAAGAACTGTTGATTGCACCGTAAGTTCAAATCTAACTTTTCTAGTAAATTAAGTTAAAACAAAATTGCTTGCTGTCTTATTGATTAGATTGTAATACAATAAACACAGTGTGTTTGACAAATTAAAAAAAAAGGTATTTCCGTGTCCAATATAGAACCTTTCCAATGTAATTGTTATATTTTTTGATAGTGTTGCTTGCGACCGCGAACCCTCGAGCTATAGTTCAGGACCCTCCTAAGGGGTCGCGATCTACATTTAGAGGGTTGTTGTTCTTATTGAAGAATCAGATGTAACTTTCGAGGAAACTATTTCTTCCAGTTGTTTTTTATTGTTCTTAAATGCAGCTAACTGTACAACATCTAATGCGGGATAATGGCAATAAAAGAATAGTTAACCAATAAAGCTGCGTCAGTTATTAAGGACGTTAGTTACCACAGGCCAGCTCTCTTTGCATTGTATGCTTATTTCGGTATAAAGTTGTTGTTTCCAGCACGATTTTCGGGGTGCTTTTTTTCGGCATACGCCCATTGTATTTCCCCGTGTAACACATGAGCTTTTTAGTTTTCACCGTTAAGCTCATTAGAATTTATTTGCAAATTTTGAACATGTTTAATTTTTTTTCATTCAGTTTTGTTAAACCCATGATGTTTTCATGTACACTCAGATTTATAAATAATCTCATAAAATCTTAGGTTTAACGCTCATTTGGTATTAAAGAATTAAAATAATAGAGAATTGAGCATGATAATATCTCTTCTAGTGCACATGTTAGCTGCCTTTTTAAGGTTATTATGTTTTATCTGTGTAGCATAGCGACTAAAAAAATTTTTTTTAAGAGAACACCGAAAATGTGTTATTTGGGTGTATTTTGACCTATCTTCGCAATTTCGTCGTAATGTCTGTCTGTGTGTGTATATATTATTTCTGTCCGTAACACGATAGCTCCTAAACCGCCTAACCGATTTTCATAAAATTTTCAGGTAAAATAGTGTTCGACACTCTAACGAGCTTTTTTGACAATTAAAAAATTTTAAAAATGCTAACAATAACTTTTTGACGGAGCATCGTCTCAATATACAGTTTTCGGAATGAAGTTGACTACATTTTGCTCAATAATTTGTGTTATAATCATATCCTTTGTAAAAGCTTTAGTTTTTAGTTTTGAAGGCTGATATATCATAACTTCACTTGAATTATGCTAATAGGCTAGCTAGGATGGTTTCAGACCTGTCATGGATCCATTTATTTCTTTAATTCTTCACGATATTTGCTGAAAAATTACTTTTATCCTTTCTGTTCTAGAAGCAACTTTTTCTAAAAATCAGTGTTCATTTTTTATTACTATTCAAAAAGTTTCCAGTAAATGCGAAAAAGTGAGATAGTGAAAATAAAGAATACCACAGACCAGATGGATATGGATTTAAATTATATTACAGTAATTTTATTTTGATATTTTTTACGTCGCTTATTTTGGGTTTCTTGGCAATTTTTACCTTCCTAGCCCGCGCAGCAATATCTAGAGAAGGTATTTTTTTCGACAAAAAATTTAGCAGCAATATCGTCGTGATGTCGTCTGTGTGTGTGTGTCTGTCTGCCCGTAACACGATAGCTTCTAAACCGCTGAACCTATTTTCATAGAATTAAAAATTGCGTATTAAAATTTTATTTGGTAGAAAGAAATCTAAGCGTAATTTTGAATTTGGAATATCTTAAGTTTGGTCAAATCGAATCCGTGAATATTAAATACTCCGTGGATTTATTGAACCTAATGGCAAAAATTTTACCATATAAATAAGACGACACCACGTGGGAAACCGTTTTTCCTTTAAACATTCACACTGAAGCCGCAAAGGATAAATTTAAATGACAGGCCGACCTGACGTGTGTAGTGGAGGAAAAGCACTATCCGTCGCACCAATAAATACCGTAGTGACAGGATAGTAACCACTTCAATGTGATCTCGTTTTTCTGGTGAACAGCCTTTTAAGCGATTTTTAGATTTTATTTTTTAAATAATTTGCAAAACGAAATTAGAATATGCGAGAGCGTAGAAGAGTCACTTGCAACTTTTTTTCAATTTCGGAATTCCGTTTAATATACGGAATTACATATTTTTACGGAATTGCGTATTGTTTACGGAATTTCATATTTTTTACGGAACTTCATATTTTTTACTGAATTTCGTGTTTTTTTACGAAATTTCGTATTTTTTACAGAATTTTATATTTTTGACGAATTTGCGTATTTTTACGGAATTTCGTATTTCTACGGAATTTCGTATTTTTTATGAATTTCGATAATATTATAGGAAATTAAAAAAAAAATTGCTTGTTGTCCTTCTACGCTTTTGTAAGAAGGCCAACGAAATGTAAAAGAAATAATAATGAGGGTGTTATCAAGGGTGTCCCGAATTCGAAGATTTTGGGGGTTTCGGGCATTTCTATTCTGAACACCGCATATTGATGCAATGCTCTGTTAAAAGGTTCGCATTTTTAATTTTTTTGAATTGTCATAAAACTGTCATTGGAATTAATGGATTTTGGTCGTTACAGTGTCCAACACTATTTTACCTGAAAATGGTATGAAAATCGGTTTAGCGGTTTAGGACCTATCGTGTTAGGGACAGATATATATAAACACACACACACACACACACAGACAGACATGACGACGATATTGCCAACAAATTTGCAGCATTATCTGAAAAAAAAAATTTTTCCAAAATATTACCTTCTCTAGCCTTTGCTGCGCGGGCTAGGAAGGTAAAAATAAAAGGATAAATAAACCAAAACACATCCACACCATATCAAACCGAGCTCTAAAGTGACACGAAATCATTGTATGACAAAGTATTTGCTATGGGAACAAACCGTATTTGACACAAAAACGCATCTATAATAAAGCAATTTTGCTATAAAATAAGTGTGTGGAAAAAATTGGGATGTGCTACTTTGCACTTGCAAAAGTGTGCGCAAAGTAACTTCTTTGCGGTCACTCGAGAAAGAAATTGCTTTTCACTAAATTCCTGTGTAACTATAGGGAGCAAATTACATCAAATCGTTAATTAATAATACTTAATTAAAATGGTACTTTTAACGCGTTTCTCAGAAAGGAAAACTGGCACTTCTAAAAAACGACTAAAAGTTCCGTCAATTAAAGCTTACATTTTTTTGCAAGGTCTACTAGTCTATCTAGTCTTGATTGTCAAAGTTGTTTTTAATTCAACCCTTTTTGATTAAAAGGATAATGAGCCCACTGTGCCTCATCAAAATCACGGGGCTTTCGGAATCGGAATGGGACAACTGGGCGCCATCCAACAGGGCGCCGGACTAATTTTTTTTTTTTTTTTGATAAAATGTGCAGATAAAAAACAAAATAGATATATTTATTTATTTATTTATTTAATATTTATTTATTTATTTAATACGGTGCCTACAGCAATAGCCAATTACAGACACCGAATATTATTTCTACAAAAACATTTTAAAAAAATCCTTTACGCAATTTTCTTGAAATTTGGTTTTGTTAAGTAAAGTTAAATTCATTAAGTCGAGTGTTGAAATTTGGTAGGTGTAGTGTTTGGTAACCTGGTAACACTACAATTTACGTTTTTTATTACAACAATGGCGGATCCAAAATGGCGGATTTCTTTATTTTTAAACCGATTTGTCTCAAACTTGAAAGTTTGCAGTGCCTGAGATCACTTAATACAGTTTTATCCTCAAACTTAAAAAATTCAAAATGGCGAATCCAAAATGGCGGATTTCTTTATTTTTAAACCGATTTGTCTCAAACTTGAAATATTATATCGCTTGAGATCATTTAACAAAATTTTTTGATCTAATGAATTTAACTTTACTTAACAAAACCAAATTTCAAGAAAATTGCGTCAAGGATTTTTTAAAGATGTTTTTGTATAAATAATATATCTGTTTTGTTTTTCATCTGCTCATTTTATCCAAAAAAAATTTTAGTCCGGCGACTTGGCCCGGCGACCAGTTGGCACGGCGCCGAGTTGGGGGCGCCCAGTTGATGGCGCCCAGTTGTCCTAGACCGAGTGGAGATTAGGTATTGAAAGACGTAGCACAGAAGAGAACTCTTCTGTGGACGTAGAACGTTGTAAAACCGATAAATATATATATATATATATATATATATATATATATATATATATATATATAGTACAATATGTTGTAGATATCAAAAAAGTTAAAGATCATATTTCTTCTGTAGCATAGAATGGAAAGCTTTATTAATTTGAACAATAATCCGTCGCGAACCGATCTAGAACAGTTATAAAACTAATAACTCTTCAACAATTTAATAATAAATTTTTGCTCTTTTCTTTTAGCCGTGATCTGATCTTCAGTTTTTTCTGCGATCTCGAATAAAAGTAGTTAAGCGGGCAATTACCGTCAAATCAAAAGGTCTTTAGTAGGAAGCGATAGTTCCACGAATTTCAATTAAAAACCCAACCGAAGAAAGAGCAGAAGAGATGCGCGATTCCGCGCTCATTTTTTTTCCTCGATAAATTCAATTCTTCCCGCGCCATTATTGCACCGTCGATCGGTAAAAAGAAAGGGATCTATAAATTCCAAAATGAAGAAAAACACCCAAGCTTGCTTAATCGTTCTATGTGCTTTCAAATGACTACCGCACACTCTCTTGTTAATACTAAAAAAATTGTGCAGGGGAGGCCGTAATGATTTTGGGAAGTTATTATTAGCCCAGCAATTGCAACTATTACAGAGGAATTTCAGTAACCAGTACTCTAAGTAGATTGTACGGTAGGATTCTTAGAAATCTAATAGAGAGTGATTTTCATGAACAAGAAGAAGAAGAGCAAAGTGGGTTTCGTGCAGGCAGATCTTGTAGTGATAATGTTTTTTGTCTTAAACAAGTAATTGAAAAAAGGAGCGCCAGAAATATAGAGACTCATGTTACCTTTGTGGACCTACAAAAAGCATATGATACCGTTCCAGTAGGAAAATTATGGACAGTGTTAGAGCAGACTAATATCAATCATACATACATAAAAGCGATAAAAGAACTATACAAAGGATCAAAATCTAAAATTAAAATTGGAAATCGACTTTCAAAAGAATTCCTGGTAACGAAAGGCTTAAGACAGGGATGTTGTATCTCTCCAACTCTTTTGAAAATATATATCGCAGTAGCTCTAAAAAACTGGAAACGCAAAGTACACGGCATGGGTATACAACTTAACGACCGATTTACCACATACACACTACAGTTTGCTGACGACGAAGTAATTGTAGCTGATGTTAAAGAAGACATGGAGTATGATGAGAAAGTTAACGGAAGAATACCAAAAGTGGGGGTTAACAGTGAACGTGGACAAGACACAGTACTTATGTATTGGAAACGAATTAAGTGAATTAGAACTAGAAAATGAACAAACAATATCTCCATGCAATAAGTATGTATACTTGAGTGTCACATTTGATGAGACAGGAACGGACTGTAAATAACTGGAAAAAAGAATAGTAAAAGCAAAAAAGGTTATTGGTTGTCTTAACAGTATTTTATGGAGCAGAGAGATAAAAAAGAATGTAAAATTTAACATATATGAAACAATGGTGAAAAGCACGCTGTTGTATGGAATAGAGACTTGTCGCGTAACAGAATTATAACATCCCGTTTCAAGACTAAGAAAATAAGGGCACACATCAGCCCAATTTTTCGATCCGAAAATTTTCAGCCAGGGATATATTCCACCACTTGAGATGAGCCAGAGTATTTTTCTTATAATGTTGATAATCTATTCTTCTTAGTGTAAAAGATTTAGAACTAAGAAAATAAGTCGACTTACATAATTTACTGACCGTTTCAAACCATCGAAAATCATCACCAGTATGAAAAATTGTTGATTATTATCATTAACTGAACATACTTATTCATATAAAAAAATAATTTCCAAAAAATATTCTCGTCCTTCCCTACTATAATCATTTTGGATCTTCAACTAAATTTCTGAGTCCCCACTTAATTTTTTTCATTTCGATATCTTTAAAAACCAATGTAAACATTTTCCCACATGTTGGTAAAATTTATACGAGCGTGCAGCGCATTAAATAAGTCAAGATTAGCATCTATTTATCGATTCATCTTTGATTTACACAACGCCCTCCTGTAATAAGATGTAAAATCTCTACTAACTCTTAAATAACTTTCCAGTTTTTAATTTTTACTCTTGTTCATTTTTGCATTTTACATTTTTTCTCAATTAGTGCAGTTTTTACAAAGCATTTTAAAAATATGAGATTCGTCCTAGGTAATGTAAAGAAATCAATCAAAAAATTGTAAAATAAAAATATTGACACGTTTTTAAGATTTAAGATTTATTCATGAAATAAACATTTTTTTATTAAACTAATATTTATTATTTATTCTTGCATGTTAGTGAACCATGAAATTTTGAGTTACACTTTTTATTTCGTTGTTTGCAGAAACATTTATTATCACCACAAAATGACATATTTGCTGCAGTTCGCAAGGGTATTTCTTTGATATTAGTATCATTTGATTGCGACATGAACTGTGAATC
The DNA here is from genome assembly GCA_963576565.1 of Aspidapion aeneum. Lineage (NCBI taxonomy): Eukaryota > Metazoa > Arthropoda > Insecta > Coleoptera > Brentidae > Aspidapion > Aspidapion aeneum. The sequence continues at coordinate 18,344,017 of OY755047.1, forward strand.
TGCTTGAAGAAGTTCATTTCTTGAAAATGATCTGTCCAGTGGCCCATTCTCAGTTCTCAGTTTATACGAACTATCACTATTAATTACAGAAACAATGGCTAACACATTTCTTGGAGTTTGTCGGCCTCTGTCAACATCCTGCACTCGAATCAAAACATTTGTTCCAATTTGTAAAGGAACATATCTTTTATTTGACTCACACAGCATTTTAGTTGCTTGAATTTTCATCATTTTATGTGATTACTCTCTTTGATTCAAAATTCTTTTACCACTTTGTGTTATCTGATAATTAAAGCTATTTTCAACTTCACCTTCTGCCACATTACTATATTTATCAGTATTACTATTATTGTTGTCCACCATTTTATTAGCTTCAACAAAACAAACACCTGCTGACTGTTGCTGCCGAGAGGGGCTAAGAAAATTAGTTTCCCGCTCGATCCGCATCTGTTAACCGAAAAACAGAAAGAAGCTGGGGTAAATTGGTGTCAGAAAACTCTAGACCACTTTGAGGCAGGAAACCCGAAAAACGTGAAGAGCATTGTCAGTGGTGATAAATTGTGGATTTACGCATATGTTCCAACATAAAGAAAAGCCAACAAAAGTCATCCGTTCTCAAAGTGTATCCAAAAAGATGGTCGCGGCATTTATCTCAAAAGCAGGTCATGTGGCAACAATTCATCCGGAAGATCAAAGGACTGTTACTGTTGCTTGGAACATCATCATTTGTTTGCCGAAAGTCATCGCTGAGCTTCGAAAAACGAACCCCGGACGACGAATCATCCTTCACCAAGACAATGCAAGTTCGCAAAAAGCACAAAAAACCATTGAATTTTTAACCCAACAAAACGTCGAATTGTTGGACCATCCTCCATACAGTCCCGACCTAAGTCCTAACGATTTATATACTTTTCAGAAAATCAAGAATAGACTGCGTGGTCAAAATTTCAGTCGCCAGAGGAAGCGATGCCTTCAAGAATGCAATTTTGACACTACCAACAAACGAGTGGAATTAAAGTGCACGAATATTCGTGGAGAATATTTCAATTCAATTATGAGTTATTTAATAAGTGCTTTATTCTTGGTTCGTTGGCAAATTTTCTACAATTTTAGTTTAGTTTGACTTCTTATTCATTTTTTAATAAGCTAATTTCTGCTTCTTTTGCAAAAGCTCGCTCTTCATCATAGTCTACTTCTTTAAATGACTTTATCTCAGACACAGTATGCCTAAAGAGTCAGACAGGCAGTAAAATTTTATCTATTTTTCTGATTAAAATAATAAGCTCGCTTCTCTATGTTACGTTTATCTTTCTATGCATCATCTTTCATTTTTTCCTTTTGAAGTCAAGGATATCCGCTAAGAGGGAATAATAATTGTTCTCCTTTTTATTTTGCTACCGGGTGAATTAGAATCACATGTGAATCTTATCTGAACTAATTACTGTCTGAGAGAAATAATAGTATCTATTTTTTTCTGTCTTACATCTTGGGCTAATTTGAATTTTAATAGCTTTCATATGCTGCATGTGTTTCTTTCGTTTTTAAGATTCTGACAGCTACAAGAATTTCTGTATTTTGCACTGAACTGTTTTAAAAATAAAAAGTAATGAGAAATGAAGAATGTTCCTGTCAAGCATCTCTTTAAATAATAACTCAACAAAAATTTTAATTTTGTGAAGTTGTGTACCCCAACATTTCCAGAAAATAATGTAATTTTATCATTTTAATTATAGTTCTTCCGTCCCTAAGAAGAAAACCCCATCTCGACTTTTTGACATATTGAGTTATTATATATATAACTGGATGGGTCTTTACATATATGTAATGTAAGGCAAAAATATTGGATATTTTTTATAGAGAGAGCACGCTGCGCAGGAGGTGCTACCTTTCCTTTTTACTTCTACCCTCCGATGATATTCTGTGGTTTTGAAAGTTCGCGGACGTTTGATTTTTAATCTATAACGGGATTTTTACTGTGATTAGGTACTAATAAAGTTTTCTAAATAATCAAAGCTACTTACTTTAAAAAGGAAAACGGATTTTTGATCAACAAAATACTGACAACCACTGACAAACACTTTAATGATAAATAATAAATGACAATCTCTTTGAAGTATTAAGTTAAGCTACCCTTAAGGCTACCCTTCATGTATGTTGTCGGTCTAAAAGAACTTTTAAAATTTTTGCCTCAGTGTCCCATATTAGCTGTGGTCAGTGGCGTATATAGAAAAAAGTTTCGGGGGGGGCCGAGGCAGTTTTGGGGGGGCGAGACCTCATGAGGCCGTATTTTATGCTATTTTATATTTGTATTCATTAAATATGTGGAAAATATCTAAAAAAATCTTAGCTTTGGGGGGGCTTGGGCCCCCCAGGCCCCTTCCTTATATACGCCACTGGCTGTGGTCATTCCAGTTACTTTGTATACAGGGTGTTTTCTAATTGAATGTCAATATTTATGGGTGATTTTTTGGCCCATTAAAAAAAAAACTTCATATGAACATATGTCCTAAACGTTTTACCTTTTAAGATACAGGGTGGTAAAGTTTTCAAAAATAAATCATTCTTTCAAGATACAGGGTGGTAAAGTTTTCAAAAATAAATCATTTATTATTATTATCTACAATACCTTTTCAGATATTTTAATGAAATTTGTCATACATGTACTATGAATCAAGAAGCATTTTTTAATGTATCACTTTTTTTAATTTCCATCAGTGGCGTTCGTACGTAATTTGACCTGCATATTTTGGCAGACATTGATGGCACGCCACTGATTTTTCCCGAAATAAAAATTATTTTTGAAATCCCCAACCATTTCTAACCAAAGTTATTACCTGATTTTTTTCAATTGGATGCACGGTTTTCGCTTAAAAAAATAAAAACCGTTTCTCTGCATGATTATAACAATATCGTATAATATGAAAATATCATCATGCAGAGACACGTAGATTTTATTTTTTTAGATAAAACCCGTGCGGATTAAAAAAAATTCAAGAGATCAAATTTGCTCATAATTGAAGACAGATTTAAAAAGTACACTTCACTTGGTATTGGAGATATTAATAATAAATTATTTATTTTTGAAAACTTTACCACCCTATATCTCAAAAGGTAAGACGTTTAGGACATATGTTCATATGAAGTTTTTTTCTTAAAATGGGCCCATAAATATTGACATTCAATTAGGAAACACCCTATATAATTCATTGGCTGATAATTATTAATCTATTCCCTATTTTAAGTTTAGCGAAATTTGTTCATCCTCATTTTTATTTCACTTCCGATTAAGTACAATGATCCGATATTAATCCAAGACTGGCAAGCTAAATAGGCCTAAATAATGGTGATAACGGAACAACCAATACATTCCGATAATAGGTACCACTTATAGCATCAGTTTGGAATTTGATTGACTTTTATAATTACTATTTTAAAATTACATAAGTGCATAGAGGCCGACATCAAGGCTTGCATCCAGTAGCGTATCTATTCATTCAATCAAGTAAAAAATATATTTGTGTTGAGTTTTTTTCTTTTTATAACCGTAGCTTTTTCTTACATAGAGATAAAACTGTGACCAGAATGTGTTAGAGCAGTGGTCCTCAAACTTTTGTAGAGTGGGGAACACTAATGCTTGCTTTTTTTTCCAGGGAAGCCCTACCGTAAGTACTTAGACATAGTGTTTATTTTGTGTAAAAAATCGACATTAACACTACTCTTTAAGCTTCTAAATAAAGAGTAGGTAATAAATTAATAATTTGGAAACAGTTAAAATAAATATTAAAGTATTTTGTTGTTATTTTTTTGTTTGAGACAAGTTTCTCAATATCGGGTTCAATGTTTGAAAGTTGTATGTGCATATCTGCTTCAGGATTTAGTTTATTTCTTAAGTCGGGTTTTGTAAAAGCATACTTTGAAAACTCTACTTCACAACGGTAAGTTGTAGCAAACGGCAACAATTTTTTAACAGCAAAATTAGCTAGTTCTGAATATTCGCTTCTAAACTGGACCCAAAACTCCAACAAAGTAGCCGAATTAAAAGTTTTAGTTTTAAGGTTTTTCTCGGCTGCAACATCAATTAGCTGTTCAATTTGTTTTACAGTTAGAGTTTGATGAGCTTTTTCGACTGATACTGAGAACGGATTGCGAACTCAAACAAGATCCTCTTCTTGTCTTGGAAAATATTCTTTGATTGAAACTTGCAGGTTCTGAAGATGGTTGGTTACCTCAGGAGTGGTTAATTCTGCTGGACTCTTTGACTCGGACACAAAATTATGCAGTGTTGGAAAGCACTCAGTCACTCCTCTATTTAGACAAGAGTCCCAAAACTCTATTTTATTTAACATAGCCTGGATTTTGTCATGTAGTGAAATAACTGTGACAGAAGTTCTCTAGAGTGATAAATTTAATTCATTAAAGCTTGAAAAGATATCGGCAAGATATGCCAAACATTGTAGCCACTTAAACTTCGGGGTAGTTTTGTCCTTTACCCTCCTTCCCTACGCTAATGGTTAAATCGTTTTATAGTGGTTCATCCTTGGTTCATCACTCATCAAAAACGCATGAAATATTAGGATTGGCGTTTGCTGTATAATATCACATTTGAGTTTATGATACCCCGTGTCAAAAAAGCGATAAAAACAATAAAATACGAAATATTAAAACATAATAAAATATAACCGAAATTTGCAAGCAAATATCTCTAAAACGAGTTCATAAATGTTTGAAATGTTTGCACGGTTGTAAAGACAATCAACAGGCCATGTTGGATTTTGGGTATATTTAATAAAATGATTACTTTTCTATGGGTAATTGATAGAATTTTTACTATTTTGACTGCTTCCTCTGGCGACTGACATCTTTGACCACGCAGTCCATTCTTGCTTTTCGGAAAAATATAAAAATCGTTGGGACTTAGGTCGGGACTGTATTGAGAATGATCCAACAATTCGACGTTTTATTGACTTAAAAATTCAATAGTTTTTTGTGCTTTGTTTGAAGTTGCATTGACTTGATGGAGGATAATTAATCGTTCGGGGTTCGTTTTTCGAAGCTCAGCGATGACTTTCGGCAAACAATGGTGATGTACCAATCGGCAGTAACAGTCCTTTGATCTTCCAGAGGAATTGTTGCTACATGACCTGCTTTTGAGGCAAATGTCGGACCATCTTTTTGGATACACTTTTATTGGCTTTTCTTCATCTTGGAACACCCAAACAGATAACGTTTATTTTCAGGTTTATATGAGTAATTCCACGATTCATCACCACTGACAATGTTGTACACGTTTTTCGAGTTTCCTGCCTCAAAGCGTTCTAGAGTTTTCTGACACCAATTGACCCTAGCTTCTTTCTGTTCTTTGGCTAACAGATTGAGGTCATTGAATTCCCCAATGAAGACTTAATCTCGCGATATGTCATGTCGATTTTCCATTATGAGAATGCGCACAGCATCGATGTTTTCCTGGGTGAAAGCCGTTTTTGGTGCACCTGGCCTTTGATCGTCGCTAACGCTAATCCGTCCACGATTAAATTCTCCATATCAACGAGAAACTGTCTACTGATGTGGTGCTTCATTACTGAAAACAGAAATCAACTCGTCATGGCATTCTTGTTGAAATAATTGCCTTTGAAAGTTGTAAAAAATTATAGCAAGAAAATGTTCTCGGTTTAATTCCATTTTTCGACTGATTTGTTAACTTAATTCGCTGTATCTATAAAACTATATATATATATATATATATATATATATATATATATATATATATATATATATATATATATATATATATATATCGCATTGACGATAAACACTGCACAATTAAAACTGACAAGGGAGCTTTTCGGCATATAAATTCGTTACACACAGAAAAAAGTTTACTTACTTTGATGTGTGTCTTCATTAAGAACATTGATGGTTTATTTGAAGCTCATTTAACTGATAGAGTCCATTTATTATGGCTTGCATTATAAATTAATGACGCACTAATGAAGGCCGACGAAGAAGGATGCGCCGCGCACCACGCACCCGGAAACAATCATATTTTATCTGGCTTGTAAAAATTCAATTAACCTCTCCGTTTTAAGAGGTTATAAAAGAGCATCAATTCAAAGTTAAAGAACTTCGTATCTGGAAGAAGAAGAAGAAGAAGAGGAAGAGGGGTCCCACCTTCCTCGTACCACCCCTGCCTCCTGAAGGGCGACAGAAGTGTTCCTCGTGTAAAATTTGATAAACGGTTTTAGTCGCGTGCAATAATTTATTGAGAGAGAAGGAATAGACAGTGACGTAAGAATAAGAGGCCTAGATGATGAATTATTGGCAAACAGAAACGAGTGGAGATTGGGTATCGGAAGACGTAACACGTTGTGACATCGATAAATGTATATAATAATTTATTAAATGTTGCTTTGTTTTTTTTTCGATTTCAAAATAGTTCTCGTCTTTTTTTTGCGTTTCAACATTTTTTTTTCGAACGTTTAAAAGTTGGATACAGGAAGATGACCCTGCTAATGTCGGACAGTCGGACACAGTCCAGAAGGTACCTAAAATCCTCCTTCGTATCTGGAATCTATCTATCTATCTATTTATCCTTCTTCGATCCATCTTTGGACATAGGCCTCCCCCAATAAAAGAAAGTGAAATTTCGGCAACAGAAAATATTTTCAAGCAGGCCAACGAAATTGTTAAAAAGAACTTAACTTAATCCGTGAATGCAAAAGAACCCAAAAAATTGCAGGTTGATCCAGAATCCCATATTTTTCTTGATAAAAAACGGAAAAAGAAAGCGACAAAAATAAAAAAACAAACATATAAAAAAGTGATATTAATGCTATCTCGAGATTCTCCAAATCAAGGCACTATCGTGGCACTTAGAAGGATAAAAGAAAGTCTAAAGAAACTCAACCACTGAGAAAAATAAGAAAATTGTCTTGAAAATACAATTTATAAAAAATAAAAGAGGTATATTAGGAAAAGTTTTGAATGAACCAAAGGTGGGGGTTAAAAACAAATGAAGACAGTACTTATGTATTGGAAACAAATGAGTTAGAACTAGACAATGGAAAAACAATATCTTCATGCAATGAGTATGTAGACTTGGGTGAAAAAAATTACAGTAAAAGCAAAAAAAGCAATTGGATGTTTTAACAGTATTTTATGGAGCAGAGAGACAAAAAAGAATGTTAAACTTAACATATATGAAACAATTCTGAAAATCACGCTGTTGTGTGGAATAGAGACTTGTCTTGTGAAATGGAAAGTGTCGAAATGGATGCAGTAAGAAGATCAATGAGAATATCTAGAACAGATCATATGAAAAATAAGATCATAAAAGAAAGAATGGGGATCGAGTGAAGCATAACGGATGACATGACTAAGCTATAACCGATGTGCTACGGCCATGTACAACGGAAAAACGATGAAAGATTACCAAAGCAGGTCCTAGAATGGCAACCAATAGGGCGCAGAATAAGAGGGCGTTCTAAACTGGAATGGCAACAGTCAATCCAAAGATCAATGAGTCAAAAAAACCTGACAGAAGATGATTGTCAGGATTAAAGGAGGTGGAGAATAAGCGTCGGACATCGTATAAAAATGTTCTAAACCGACATAGTAGTAGTAGTATATTGGGAAAAGAAAGTAAAATTTCTGGAACAGAAAATATTTTCAAGCAGGCCAGCGAAATTGTTAAATAGAACTTAATTGAAAGAAACGAAACACTGACAAAAGTAAATCAATAACGGGTCATTCCATGATTGCAGTAGCCCGTAGCCCTGACCTAAAAAAGTTGCAGGTTGTCCAAGACAAGTTTAATTTTAATATATGTCCTAAAATGTCCTATTTTTTAAATGAGAGAATGTCCAAAAACTAATCCTTCTGTCTATGGAATGTCCTGAAATCACAAAATTTGTAACTTTAATATATCGTCTTTAATTATTTTTAAAAATAAATAGCATGAATCGATATAACATATTATGTAGAATAGTAGCCCAAAGTTCCGCGAGGTCAGCAATACCACTTGAACTTCACTTCCTAAATGGGAATTGGAAAAAATGGCGCGGGCGTGACTCGAGGAAAAGTGACACCCTGGAGGTTGCCGAGTCTTCTTAATGGTTCTTTAACTAGCTTGTCAACTCTAATAAGTGATTTCTTTTCTCAGATGAAATTTCGTGCAAAGCTTTTCAACAAGAAAACTTTCTCTCGCGAGACGATTAACGTGCTATTAGACAGCTAAAGTTATTTTAAACTTAATTTTCCGGTAAAGATCCTGCATGGGCGAAGTTTATCAGATCTAGGGGGCCTAAAGCCCCTCGTCTCGTTATACCCCATAGTGAAATATGTTTTGTATTGTAAGGTATTGGGTCAAGATAAGAATATTTTATAGTGTAAGAAAAATGTATCATAGAAATCAACCCTGAAAGCAAAGTTAAAATAAAACAAAGCATAATAGTACAATTTTATTGAAGAAGCAGCTTCCTATTTCCTGTTTTAATAAATTCTTCCAGAACATCATCTAGCATCGGGGATTTTGTTATGCCAACCGAACCGAACCGAACCGAACCCCCCCTAACTTTTCCCATGAGACCCTGTAATACAAAATCATAACAAAAACATTTCATGTAAAAAAAAGCCAACTACGCGAAAATGGTATTTCGTAAAAAAAATTGAGATAAAAGTAAAGCAAAGTTCTCCAATACAAATTTCAAAATGAAAGTTTCTTACTAGTTTAAATTTTTTTTAAACTTTGCTATTACAGCCAAACATATTTATGTTCAATTTAGCACTGTCCTAAGAGTCATTTGCAGCTGTAATAGCCAAGTTTAGAAAAACATTTCCAAATTAGTAAAAACCTTTCATTTTAAAATTTGTATTGGAGAACTTGGGTTTACTTTTATCTTAATTCTTTTATGGAATACCATTTTCGTGTACTTGGCTTTTTTTACATGAAATTTGTTATGATGATGATCCTTTGTTAAAATATTTAAATAATATTTAAGTTTTAAAGTAGTAAAACGTGCGGGATATTGTTCAAAAATGTTGAGGTTTTTTATCATAGTTCCTACCAGCCTTCTAAACCTCAGCTCTGTAGCGTTCCTGGAAGTGGGCAGTGTTACTTTTACATAACTTTACATTTATAGGTAAGTGAAGTAAATGAAAATGTTAGTGTTTTTGATTTTGTTTCTATAGTTCCTATCGATCTTCCAAAGCTCAGCTCTCTACCGTTTCTGGAAGTGGGCAATGTTACTTTTACATAACTATACATTTATAGGGGGGAAAAATTTCGTAACTACTTTACTACTTTATGAAAGTCCATAAAGTTAACAATTATGAAGATCTACGTTTGAGTTTCGTAGCTGGTTGCGAAGTCCAGTTTTAGATAGGTCAAATATGGGCTGAAACGTTTCATGACAAGATGGTACAGCAGTTGACGCGAACTTGGCGGGGCACTGCCGTGCCTCCAGATTGCTCTGCTAACTATAGTAGAGCACAAAATTTTAAAAATAAGGCAGGGCTGTAACAAAACCAATCTACAAGCTTTTAAGATTTAATTGCTCTATATTTACTGCGTCAGTACCAGTGGCGGCGCGTGGTAAAAAGCTTTGGGAGTGCACACCAAAAAAAAATGCGGCGCCGGCGAAATTTTTTTTTGCAAATAATTAAAAAATGAGATATTTAGTTAGATATTAGTTACCTACCTATTAATATTGAAATTATAAATAAATAATAAATGTATCATACCTAGTTTACATATTCAGATTCAGAAACTTCCGCCATTGTGGTAAATACCAAATCGTCGAAATCAAATCAAACCGCCAGCGTTCGACCGATAATGCCAAATTAGTGGTGTGCAAACTATCTACTCGATACTTTAATATCTGATACATGGGCGGATTCGAAGCAATCGAATCCTTCGACGCCAAATACTCGTTACTCGAATCCCGAATGAGACCGAAGCCGAAGGGTTACTTTCGTATTAATTGTATCGGCATCGGCCATATGAGTAACGGGTTTGGAGTACTTGTAATAATTTGGACCGATATTTATTTACTTAAATTATTAAATGAACTATTGCATATACGTATACGATTGACAACATCGAAAATCTCAGTATTTATTGGATTTACCGATAATATAATGATTACTTAGCACCGAATACAAAAATCTGATACTCGAATAGGAAGTATCAGTATCTGCTCGATACTTGGAGAAGTAATCGTTACACATCACTATGCCAAATTGTCTAAGCGCACTAATTAAAAGTGTCCGTGAGCTGCTCTAACATGCAACGCGAACCATAGGCGCGGGTGGCCACACGGGGGTGCGGGCGGCATCGAGGCTAGTTTTTTTAAAAGGCACTGCCGAAGGAAGATTTAAATTCTATGCACTGTAAAATTCTATGGGACATGTCGTCCTCTCTTTCTATATTTCGTAATTAGAATGCGACATAACATCTACGGTGCAAATAAAAGTGAATAATTAGATTCGAACTAACTATATAGCGCATCCGCCATGCATCCCAGGTGGTTTGAACACCGGGTATTAATTTGTAGGTAATATTTCAGTCTTTAGTGAATTCCGTTTGGGGTAATTATTAATTAAATTAAAGAATGATCAAATTTTAACATTTTTTTAAGTAAAATTTGGGAGTGCACGTGCACATGTGCTCTTATGGAGAAACCGCCACTGGTCAGTATCAACCTTGGTACCATTTATATTTAAAAAAATGTAGGCTGCTCTGCTAGTTTTCGAGTATTAGACACAGAAAAGACGACGAAGATAAACATTAATCGTTAACATAGTAATAAAATGTTTAATTGCTAAATATTCACAGTGTTAGAACCGCTCTAGGTAACCATTTTAAAAATAAACCTATATTGCTTTGCTAGATTTAGCAGAACACTAAACTTTAAAAATAAGACATTTATGATAAAAAACAATCTGCAAGGTTTTAAGATTTAATTGGTATTTATTTGTTCTATATTTACCGCGTCAGTATCAACCTTGGTACAGTCGGGGACTTTTTAAATTGCCGTTTTATTTTTTTCTGTCAAAATTAATCAAATAAGGAAATCAAAAAAATTCAATTTTTAAATATGTATGTATACTGACAGAGGTAAGGTTCACAATTTTTTTGTTTTGGTTCAAACTACTTTTCCGAATTTCAAATAGGATTTTTTTTTATTTTCCAGGGCGGCAATTTAAAAAGTCCCCAACTCTACCATTTATGGATGTCTCAGAGTTGTATTGCCAAAAGCCCAAGGAAGAGATACCTCTCAATGAAAAAAAGGTTATGTGAACATGTATCCTAAAATGCCTTGTTTTAAAAATACAGGATGTTAAAGTTTTATATATTTTTTTTTTAATTTGGTAGAGACATTCTACCTATTAAGTGGAAAATGAAAAACCACGACTTTTTTTTTTTTTTTTTTGTTTTTTTGTCAAACACACTGTGTTTTTTTTATTACAATCTAGTCAGTAAGACTAATTAGCAATTTTGTTTTAACTTAATTTACTAGAAAAAAAACCACGACTAATGTAAGTAATTAAAGAACTTTTCCACTATAGAAAATTACTCATAAATTATTATCAATAAAATTTTGGCGATCTCGCCATGCATGTAGTGGTTTTTATTTTTTTAAGCGAAAATAGTGTGGCTTACAAGAAAAACTCAAGAGATAACATTTGTTACAAATTAAACAGCGATTTTAAAAATAATTATTATTTTACAAAAAAGCAGTGATCTACCATTTTTTTCATCAAAAAAGGGAGTCCAGGTCCCGTGCGGACGGCACTGGTATAAATTAAAAAAAGTTGTTGTCCATAGAAAAACTCCCTTTAACAGGTAGAATGCCTCTACCAAATTTTAGAGAAATATCTGAAGTGGTTTAGCAGATATTTAGGAAAATATATATTTGTTTTTATAAAACTTCTAACACCCTGTATTTTTAAAAAGTCATCTTAGGACACATGTTCATAAAAACTTTTATTCATATTTTCATGAGAGGAATCTACCCTGGACTTTTGGCAATACATCTCTGAAACACCCTGTATTTAAGACGTGCGTGTTACGCATGCATGGATGATTATTTAAACTTCTTTCTTTTATTTTCCTTTTTAACGGCAAACTAGCCGTTTAGTAAACTAAAATTTCCTAATAAATAAGGATTAAAATTTTAGAAGAATCAGCAATTATTATATCGAAATTCCATCAGATTTGAACTTTGAACCAACATTGTCCAATCTATCTCCACTGTGCTTCTTGATTTTGTGCTTATTGTCAGTTTTATAGGTTTCATAGTTTCACTTTTTTGGGCTTGTTTGATACACTATACCTATCATTATATTAAAAAGTTGTAAAACAAACATTCATTAAATAATTTGTGATTTTACTTAGCTTGAACTGCGATTGAACCTTATTTAGAAAGTAGTGTCTATTCTGACTTTAATATAGGTATGGCTTTTTGATTGATTGAGTACCTACTCGTATTATTACTGCAATGATGTTTCTCTTGTAAAAACAAAATCTTTCAATGCCCGCTTAGCCACTAAAAATTATAAACTTTACGTTTGTAGTATTTTTGGCTTAAACTCCGCATCTCGACATAAGACGTCGCGAAGGCGGCAAAAATGCAATATGCATTGACCCGACCTAAGCAGCAAATTATGCCATGGTCATGGGTACTGTTTTTCATTTCATCTGCCTGCCTTTTGTTTTTACTCTGGTAGTTTCTTTTGTATTTGGAGATGTCACCACTTGTGTGGAAGCATACGGTATCGCAGGCATTATTTTTCATTTCACTTACCAGTATCGTAAGATGAGATTTATATACCGTTTCTATAGCTTTACAAAAATGTTTACATTGACCATGGAGTGTCCTCAAGAGCCGCTAAGAACGAAACAGTTAACTGTCAACACTTAATATATGTCAATTAGATCTTGGACTTCCGTGGGTGTACACGGAAAAATACAAGAGAAATAAAATCTTTCTATACTCGCTTAGCCACGAAAAATTGTTGTTTTCTTAAATTAAAATCGATCAATAGTTTGGCCTGTTATAACACATAGCTTGAAAGAGTGGTTTTATTTTTGTCGGGCACATTGTTAAAATTTGTTGGTGATAAAGTTTTTAATAGGTAGGTGCATTATTTTCCTAAAAATGTTATCCACCAAAACTGCAGTACAGAGCGCTGTGCCTACGTTCACTCCTATTCAGAAAAATTCAGTGTAAGAACATTTCAGTGGTTTATCGTTTCTGTTTTAAATGAATGGACTAAAGGCTACCAGTAGTGACGTCTTTAAACGTCACTAACTTTGTTATTGATAAAAAATTCATTTTGCCGTAAATTGCGTTGCTTTGCTTTTTTATAGATTTTTTTATAAAGAGTCCGGTCCAGTTGAATTTCATTACCTAAAATTGTTATTTCTTTGTATTTTTGTATAGATTGTTTGTTTTTATTTAATATTTTATTTGGTCTATTCGGCTTAAAATATTTTTAAAAGATCAAATTAAAAAATTTATCAAAAATGAAGGCGTTAATATTAAAAAATAAAATTATAAAAAAGCATAAAAATTTTAAAAAAATTTAATATTGAGTGTGACATATCTTTTTAAAAAAAATATCATTCTTATTTTAAAAATCGTATAACCAGAAGGTCATTCTTTAAGATAAAATTATAAAAAACCATAAAAATTAAAAAAATAATAATAATGAGTGTGCGATGTCATTTTAAAAGAAATATCATTCTAATTTTAAAAACCGAATATAATGAAGGTCATTCTTAAAAAAAAATAACATCTTTTTGAAAAAAAATTCCAACGTAATGAAATACCTCAAAAACTAAAAGTCTGAGCCAAAATTCAATTCGGCAATTGGATTCTTTATAGGAAAAACTCTAAAAGAAACAATTTACATCAAAGCAAAATTTTCTTCAATAAAAAAGTTCAGGTGCTGAAGATCAAATCCCCGGCTGCTCTTTAGGGCCGCATAGCCTCCCCAAATAATTTTTAAAAAAATCTTAATTATTTGCTTATTCTATAATTTTCCCTTTTGCCTTGACGCATCTATCTATCTATTTAGCCTTCTTCGATCCATCTTTGGATATAGGCCTCCCCCAATATCTTCCACTCTTCCCTGTCTGTCGCCGCGTTTATCCATCTAGTTCCCGCATGTTTCTTCAAATCGTCCGCACATCTCATTTGTGACCTTCCTCTACTTCTTTTATTTTCCCACGATCTTCAGTTTACAATACATTTGTTTCATCGAGCCTCGACGCATACCTTGATTAAAGTTCAGCGCCGACACTGGCTCTGACTGCCCGTCGACACAATTAAGAATCGATAAATCGGTAGCCGCTCGGATTTCTCGGGCCGCATGGTATTTCGCGGACTGCGTCAAGATAGAAACGGGGTGGGAGCGGAGGTTGTCATACCGAGGTTTTAATGCAAAGAGAGGCGCAATTATTTTCCGGCCAGACCACAGAATTTCGCGGTTCGGTCCGCTTGTCAATATGTTATGGGCCAGTCTGATTAATATAACATGATAATATGGTAGTTTTGTATCTTATTCATACTGTTTTATTTTTTTAATCGTGTTAAAATTTACCCCTAATTTTTTTATCGATCTTGCTAATGATTTGCATCAGTAATATTATTAAAAGCAATTTTTCCAATATTTCTTTGGAAGATAAAAGCAAAATTAATGAACTGGGTAGGCCCTTACCGAATCTAAACCTAACTCAAGTTCGTCAAAGAAAGACACAAAGCAAAAGTTTCACGCCTTTAGAATGATTTTCATGAACAAGAAGAAGAAGAGCGAAGTGGGTTTCGTGCAGCCCGATCTTGTAGGGATGATGTTTTTTGTCTTAAACAAATAATTGAGAAAAGGAGCGCCAGAAATATAGAGACTCATGTTACCTTTGTGGACCTACAAAAAGCATATGATACCGTTCCAGTAGAAGAATTATGGACAGTGCTAGAGCAGACTAATATCAATCATACATACATGAAAGCGATAAAAGAACTATACAGAAGGGTCAAAATCTAAAATTAAAATTAATAAACGACTTTCAAACAAATTCTTAAGGCTTAAGACAGGGATGTTATATCTCTCCAAATATTTTTTTAAAAATATATATCGCAGTAGCTCTAAAAAACTGGAAACGCAAAATACACGGCATGGGAATACAACTTAACGACCGATTTACCATATACACACTACAGTTTGCTGACGACCAAGTAATTGTAGCTAATGATAAAGAAGATATGGAGTATATGATGAGAAAGTTAACGGAAGAATACCAAATGTGGGGGTTAACAGTGAACGTGGACAAGACACAGTACTTATGTATTGGAAACGAATCAAGTGAATTAGAACTAGAAAATGGACAGACAATATCTCCATGCAATGAGTATGTATACTTGGGTGTCACATTTGATAAGACAGGAACAGACTGTAAAGAACTGGAGGAGGGAATAGTAGGGGCAGAAAAGGTTGTTGGTTGTCTTAACAGTATTTTATGGAGCAGAGAGATAGAAAAGAGTGTAAAATTTAACATGTATGGGTATTAACCAACCTGTTGTACTTTTCCCCGTGTGTGTTGTTTTTTAATGGGGCATCAACAATCGACCCTAATTGGGCATAAACGAGTGTGAAAAATTTGCACCATCTTCCTGCGAAAATAAGAAAACATGAATCTTCCAGAGAACATATGAATTTTTACACTGGATTTGCATTGTTACACGGTAAAAAAAAATTCTACAAAGAAAATACGTACTTTTCTTGAATAAATTGTTTTACCGTAAAAAAAAATTGTTTTGAATTCAAACATTTCTTTTTAGTTCAACGCAGCGTTTAGGCTTGAAATGAAACTATTTTTCTTCTTTAATTGTTTTGTTTTAGTATACTCCATTTTGTAACAAAGCAAATTGTCGGATTAATTCCGTTTCAATTTCTAATAAAACAATTTCTGTTTCACATTAAAGTAAAGAGACAAGATATTTTTTGTGCTATATCAAGAAAATATTCTCTTGGTGAATACGAAAGCACAAATTATTTTACTTCAAAGCAATTTGCTTTGATCTAAGACAATTTTTTTTACCGTGTAGGTAAAACGAATATTACAAACTCAGTTAAGTGCTACTTGACTATTCTCGTAGTCCTAGTAACTGTAAAAATACCACGTTAAACAGTAGAATATTATAGGGGAGTGCGGGGCAAGATGACGAACGGGGCAAGTTAACGAACTCAATTTAAAACAAAAATTATAAACTGCAACGAGTTTATTACTGTGCTGTTAAAACCCTTTAAATTCAATTAAGTTTTATGGGTTAAAGATTGATGGAGCTCGTTAGAATAATAATAGTACAGTGGCTCAGCATCAATATTCCTAGTGGTAGCTCATAAAATTTGATTGCTGAAAAATAAGCTTTTGCGAACAAATCTAATATAAAAATAATTTTTGTTAGTAACTTATAGGAAATTATTTATTATGTTTTCAATGTAAGAAAATGTAAATGACCATCTTTGGTCGTTTTTTGTTTTTATTTTTTACTAAAAAATTGTCCATGGGGAAGTTGCCGAGGGCTTGATGACGAATTCGGTAGAGCAGAGAGCTTCTATTAAAACGTCGACTCCAAATAAAGAAGTGGTTCAAAAAAGATCTTGGAAAAAATTGAACCAGAAAATAAAAATAAAACCCACGGTAAAGTTTTAAAAGCTAAAAAGAGTTTGTTGTTGTTGCCGAGGGCTTGATGACGAATTCGGTAGAGCAGAGAGCTTCTATTAAAACGTCGACTCCAAATAAAGAAGTGGTTCAAAAAAGATCTTGGAAAAAATTGAACCAGAAAATAAAAATAAAAACCACGGTAAAGTTTTAAAAGCTAAAAAGAGTTTTTAGTGATGTGAATCAAAACCTACCAGAAACAAAAAAGAACCATGAAAACTTTTTTTGTCCAGGATGCCAGGAATCATGGATTGAATCTCCAATAGAGGACTGGATTAAATGTGGAGGGTGTGGGAGTTGGTGGCATGAGGCGTGCACCTCATATGAAAAGAAGGGACGTTCATTTGACATTCAACTTACTTAAGAACCTTTAATTTTGAAATTTGTATTAGAGAACTTGGCTTGACTTTTATCTCAAATCTTTTTACGGAATACTATTTTTGCGTACTTGGCTTTTTTTACATGACATGTTTTGTTATGATTTCACTCCGTTTTTAAAGGATTTGGATAATATTTTATTTTAACTTTTGTAATGCCTTATTAAAAATGTTGAGGTTTTTTCATTTTTTCCTATGGTTTTATCAGTCTTTCGAAGCTCAGCCCTCTACGTTCCTGGAAGTGGACAATGATACTTTTACATAACTTTACAGTTGGGAGAGGGCAGTAAATTAAAATTTTGGCATTTTAATTTTTTTCCTATAGTTTTATCATAGTTCCTATCAGTCTTCCAAAGCTTAGCTCTCTAGCGTTTCGGGAAGTGGGCAATGTTACTTTTACCTAACTTTACATTTATAGGGGAGGGAAGTTAATTAAAATTTGGGGGATTTTTAACTTTTTTCTATAGTTTTATAATAGTTCCTATCGGTCTTCCAAAGCTCAGCTCTCTAGCGTAGGAATTGGCAATGTTATTTTGACATATCTTTATATTTATAGTGAAGGGAAGCGAATTTGGGGTTTTTAAATTTGTTCCCATAGTTTTATCAGATTTTCTTCAGTCTACCAAAGCTCTCTAGCGCTTCTGGTTATTTTGACATATCTTTATATTTATAGTGAAGGGAAGCGAATTTGGGGTTTTTAAATTTGTTCCCATAGTTTTATCAGATTTTCATCAGTCTACCAAAGCTCAGCTCTCTAGCGCTTCTGGAAGTAGGCAATGTTACTTTTACCTAACTTTACATGTATAGGGAGGGGAGTAAATTAGAATTTTAGGTTTTTTTTTCTAAGAGTTTGGTCATAATTTCTATCAGTCTGCCAAATTTCAGCTTTGTAGCACGTCTGGAAGTACAGTAGAATTTTGATGATCTATACATGAGTGAGTTCGACGTTTTTTGAAATTTCGTAACTACTTTACTACCTTATGAAAGTCAATAAAACTTGGAGGGGATGTTAAATCTATGAAGATCTACTACTGCAAAGTTTGAGTTTCGTAGCTCATTCCGAAGTAGAGTTTTAGATAGGTCAAATATGGGCTGAAATATTTCAAGAAAAGATGTACAGCAGTTTCCGCGCGAACTTGGCGGGGCACTGCCGCCGTGCCCCCAGATCTAACAATTAAACGAAGTTTTTTATTCAAAACCGAGTTTGTGTATTTTCTACGTAGCTTTAATCCTTAACATCGTCATCTTGCCCCTCTCTCCCCTAGTCCTAATCGCAAGTAACAATCTACAATATAAATAAGTAAATCAATATCAGATTTTCTAAGTAGGCAGCAACATAAATGCCCTGTGTATTTTGCAAAATGCCTATGGTAAGGTATGCTTGGTATGGCAAGACTAAAATTTACACGAACTACCTTGCGGTCCGCCCAACAGGTATGCTCTAAATAGTTTACTACTTTTTAGTTACCATTTTGCTTAGTGCTACTGAGTTACGGTTGGAAAACAATAATTTCTGTGAAAGCAATAACTAATCGTTGTGTAAGTGTAGCCTTCGTTCGTTCTTAGGACCGTTTGTTCCGTACGCTCTTTCTTTAAGTTATACTCAAACACCTAGTGGCGTATATTGAAAAAAGTTTCAGGGTGGGCCCGAGACAGTTTTGGGGGGGGGGGAGGGCCGAGACCCCATGAGGGCGTATTTTTTTCTATTTTATGTTTAAAGCATAAATATCATAAACGAAGCAGTTGAAGTGTCAAGGTCTCCAAAACCTACATTGCTGTAGGAATGAACCAATTAATCAATCAATCAAAATATCAAAGACCGGCGCGGACAGTCACATTGTGCTTGCTCTTCCAACACCATGTACAGGGACCAAAAACTATCATTGCTTGGAAAATTGGTTATTTTTCGCTCAGTCCTCTTTCTCCAGGAGGACAAAATTGTACACCTTTTTTCTAGAAGGGGTATACAGGAAATGGTCAAGGACAATTTCAGGAGAATTTTAGTAACCAGGACTCTAAGTAGATGGTACGGTAGGATTCTTAGAGATCTAATAGAGAATGATTTTCATAAACAAGAAGAAGAGCAAAGTGGGTTTCGTGCAGGCAGATCTTGTAGTGATAATGTTCTTTGTCTTAAACAAGTAATTGAGAAAAGGAGTGCAGGAAATATAGAGACTCATGTTACCTATATGGACCTACAAAAAGCATATGATACCGAACAAACTAATATCAATAATACATACATAAAAGCGATAAAATAACTATACAAAGGGTCAAAATCTAAAATTAAAATTGGGAAATTCAATTCAACTTTCACGACGCTATTTCAAGATAGACTGAGCATTAAGATGAAGCTATAAGAAGATTTTTCAGATTGGTAACTCTATTTTATCAGTAGAGTTTAGTGGTAGTTTAATTTCGTATTAGTAAACATGGGCACTAGTATCTTCTAAACTAGAAAAATCCACAGCAACAGATATCATAAGCTAAGCAGTTGCAGTGTCAAGGTCTCCAAAATCTATATTGCTGTATCAATGCCATATCAAAGACCAGCTCGGATAGTGACATTTTGCTTGCTCTTTTAAGGGAGTTCAGTCAGTATAGGAATTTGCTTCAGCTATTATCAATGATTCACTATGTACAGGATACAATGGTAAAGAGTTCAACCTTGAAGAGTCCGAGAGTACATGTAATCTCGAAATCTTCTTGGACATCAAAAGAGTCAGATCCTGACCAAAAGCTATTATTGCTTGGAAAATGGGTTATTTTCACTCAGTCCCTTTTCTCCAGGAGAACAAAATTTTACAGCTTCTTTCTAAAAGTAGTTTAGGGCCGTCTTATAGATTCAGATCATCCTCGCGTCCTTCTGGATTTTATTTCTGGTGTTCCCAAAATTTAACCAATTGAACTTTACATTCACAACGCTATTTCCAGATAGACGGAGCATTAAGATGAAGCGATAAGAAGATTTTTCAGATTGGTAACTCTATTTTATCAGTAGAGTTTACTGGTAGATTTAGTTTAGAAAAATACACAGCAATAGATATCATATGCTAAGCAGTTGCAGTGTCAAGGTCTCCAAAACCTACAGTTTGCTTGCTCTTCCAAGAGGTTTACTCAGTATAGGAATTTGCTTCAGTTATTATTAATGATTCACCATGTACAGGGTACAATTAGAAATATTTCAACCTTGAAGTATCCGAGAGTACATGTAATCTCAAAATTTTCTTGTACATCAAAAGCGTCTGATCCTGTCCTGTCCTCTTTGTCCGGGAGGATAAAATTGTACAGCTTCTTTGTAGAAGGAGTATATGGCCGTCTTGTACATTTAGATCATCCTCGCGTTCTTCTGGATTTTATTTCTTGTGTTTCCAAAATTTGGCCAATTCAATTTCCCTTTTACAACGCTATTTCCAGATAGACTGATCAATAAGATGAAGCGATAAGAAGATTTTGCAGATTGGCAACTCTATTTTATGAGTAGAGTTTAGTGGTAGCTTAATTTCGTATTAGTAAACATGGGCATTAGTGTATTGTATATTAAGACTAAATAGTATTTTACACTTTTAGCAATAAATTAGGAGAATGTGTGTAGTTTAAATTGCTAAATCTGCTTTAACATTTATGGCGTTTTTAAATTAAAGTCCGGTATTTTTTGTAAGTTCATGTGAGGAACCGAACCGAACCACCAGGATATACCGGTGGTGACGGGTCGGATTAGTAATGTCCAAATAAGTACCCTTACAAATGGTCTTGCCATCACTGATGAGAAATTTGACTAAATTAGGCTCTTCTATTACGACTTTAAACATATTATCTAAAAAAACCAAATAAGAAAACAAAAAAAAACAACAAGTTTAACAAAAACAAACCAAAAGTATAATTTTAATTGAGATACATGGAATTCAAACTGATTTTTTGGATTTTGAATATTGTGATAAGTCCCATATACAACTTTATGTTCCAAATGTTAATTTTTTTTTGTCGGACTGTCTCACTAAGATTAGCAAGACACTGATGATGACTAAATAGTCAAAACCGCTCTGTCAAAAAGCTAACAAGAACAAATAGAAATTATTTTTGCACCTAATACACAAGTTCTTTCTGTCTTAAACATCTGTTGGTCCAAACAAGTAGATAAACAAGAACCTATTATTCAACATCGAGATATTTTTGAAGACTAAGGAAAGGACAGGACACAGGAAGAGAAAATTATTGTGACTTTAAAAAAGAAAAAAGTTTGAATAGTAAGGGACAAAAAACCCGTCCTATTCTAAATCTTTCACAGTAGAAATAGGTTGATGTCACCGCAACAAAAAGACCAATTGAAAAAAGAAGAGAAGAATAAAAAACAAAATACACAGAGGTTGTTAAATATTCAACTCGTCGTTAGAATTCCAAAGTTTTACTTAAAACCAGAATACCAGAATACCCTTTAAGAATACTCAAACACTACTCGAAAATTCTTTGAGAAAAAAATATATGGAGACAATTTTAATTTTACTTATAACGAATCGCATTGATCTAACAAGAAATAACAATGGGTATCTTTCGTCCTTCAAAAGAATCTCCCGGGCAAAGTGTCATGAGCTGATCAACCATTTTGCGTAAATCAAATTTGGTTAAAATCAACATTTGGTACCTGTCGAATTGCAGGGATGATTTGGTCCTGCAACAGAGCTAAATAATTTTTCCCTCGTAAATTATTATTGAAAAAGAACCAATGATTTTGTCACACAACATCCCAATCCAGACATTAAGTTTTTGAGGATACTGGGTCCGTTCTGCAGTATGCAAATATTTATTTTTCCTTGACTAGTAACGAACAACGAAGGGATTGTAACGGCCATGAATTGAAAACAAACTTTCGTCTGTAAAACAAATATCTTTAATAAAATTTTCATGCTGATTCGCTTTTTCAATCATGGTGTCACAAAACTTATCATCGCCCACATCACTGGCAATTGCCTTACTGGAACAAGGAGGCAAAGCTTCTGCTGCGGCGCAAATCATAGTTTCGCGCCGTTCCCTTTCCTCATGCATTTCACGAACAGGAGGTGCCTCTCGAGCACTGCATTTGTGGCACACATTGACACATCCTGTTCGTTGGAAACGGGTCACTATTTTTTGGACCATGCTACGGCTTGGAATATCCCTTTCCTCAAACGCGACAACAAATAAATTTACCACATCTTGACAGCTATTTCGTCCAAAATACCTTTGGATCATCTGTACTTTTTCCTGAACGCTAAATGTAATACGCGGCATGGCTTGAGCTAGAATTTGCGTAAAAAACAAATTCCCACTTCTAACCTCTTTCAAGACACCGCCCAAAATATATTTTTGTCTCTTTTACTTCTCTCTTACATACATTAAGCACAGCAAGAAGTCTATGAATCCTACAGATTTTAACTATACTGTATAATTCAAAAGTACATGAAAGGGATAGCCAGTCCCCAGAAAACATGGATTACAAAAAAAGTACTTTTTAAGTACTGGCTTTCACTGCTGCCCATAACGGCAAAGTACTAAGTAGAAAGTACTTAATTCGCATTGATTTGGAACAACGGCCTGCATCAGGCCAGCATGTATATATTTTAGTACAAAAAACACTGTACTTTTAAAGTAATGCATTTTTTTTTAACTTCTTTGTACACAAAGCATGTACTTTTCAAGCAATGTATTTTCTTCGTATTTTTAGTAAATACAAAAAAACTGAATTTTTATACATTTTTTAAAAAAACCTGTACTTTTAAAGCATTGTATTTTATTAATTTTTTTAGTAGTACAAACTACTTTTATTGTAAATATTGTAAGGACATTACGTCACTCACGTGTCATATTTACAAAAAGAAATATTAATTGATCATTATATAATCATTATATAAGGATCTTTAGTATTTTCCGTTTCATATCAGATGAGGATATTTCCAATGATTATGGAACATTCCACATCAATTTAAAAATAAATAAAATCATTCACATTCTTATGCTTGACGTTCCTTAGTGTACCAGTAAAATGTTGACTAGTGTTTGCCATCTGGTAGCAAGGACGGCAAACATCAACTTGTCAGTTTTTTTGTAAATATTTTATTTTCACAGTAAAATATTTAATATTTTTGTACTAAAATAAAGTGCTTTAAAAGCAACTGTTTAAAAATACTTTTAAAATGTTTTTTCACTGTTATATTAATTTTGCAATAAAACTTTTAAACATTTAATAATAAATTAAAAGTACTTCAAAATGTTATTAAAATGTTTTTTTTTTGAGTATTTTATTTTCACAGTAAAATATTTAATTGTTTTTTACTAAAATAAGGTGCTTTAAAAGCAACTGCGTAAATATATTTTTAAAGTATTTTTTACCATTAACCCTGGCTGCACTTGTCATTCTTGATAAATAAAGTATAACTTTTTGTTGTATTAAAAATAAAGTACTAAAATGTTGCGTTTTTTTTTACTTTTAAATAATATGCAAATTAGACAATACAAAAATAATAAAAATAATGCATATCGTTGCCGATTCCAGCAGTTCCCAGCAGTTAAAGTACAATATTAGTAAAGTACCAGCAGGTCAATGTTTCCTGGGTCCCCTACGCTTTGGCTAGGGGGCTTTTCATTGGATATACGCTGTTTGCTTTCTATTCTTTGCACACTTTTATAGATCATTTACTTTCTCTCACGCACTTTTTCAAATAAAGAATTGAATTGGAACGAAGAATAAGGGTAAAAATTGGTTATTCCACCTCCATTTTATATTTCTTCCAAGTCGGTGGTACGTTAAAGATCGTACCAGTACGTTCTTAGCGAGCAAACAGATCTTTAAAAGCGAGTGGCTGCTAATAAACTAACAAAATTATCTAGTTGTTCTATGCTAATGCCGTTAATGACTTTGGCACCTCTACAAATTCCTAGAACGGCCCATATAAGTACCACTCTTGGTACCTCTTATAAGGCACTCGCAGAATTAACTTAAGTAGAAATTTAAAGCAATTTGCAAAGATAAAGATCCAATTCTTACGTAAAATGTTTGCCTTCGCCTCCATATGTTAGCATTTCTTCAGTTAGTACCTCAGAGGTAGGAAAATACAGTTTTCTAATCGATAGACATACCTTTCTTTGTCCGTGTTAATTCCCTGGAAATTTTTTGACCCTTTTAATACTTTAAATGTTGAGAAAAAAAATAAAACAGATTTGACTCTTTTACTATTTTATGTTACCTTTGTGGACCTACAAAAAGCATATGATACCGTTTCAGTTGAAAAATTATGGACAGTGTTCGAGCAAACTAATATCAATCATACATACAAAAAAGCGATAAAAGTACTAGACAAAGGGTCAAAATCTAAAATTAAAATTGGAAATCGACTTTAAAAAGAATTCCTGGTATCGCATAGCTTAAGATGGACAAGTTGTATCTCTCCAACTCTTTTTAAAATATATATCTCAGTAGCTCTAAAAAAGTGGAAATACAACTTATTGACCGATTTACCATATACCCTACAGTTTGCTAACGACCAAGTAATTGTAGCTAATGATAAGGAAGACATGGAGTATATGATGAGAAAGTTAACGGAAGAATACCAAACGAGGGTTTTAACAGTGAACGTGGAAAAGTCACTATACTTATGTATTGGAAACGAATCAAGTGAGTTAATGGACAATGGACAAACAATTTCTCCAAGCAATGAGTATGTATACTTGGGTGTCACATTTGATTAGACAGGAACAGACTGTAACGAACTGGAAAAGAGAATAGTAAAGGCAAAAAAGGTTATTGGATGTCTTCACAGTATTTTATAAAGCAAAGAGAAAAAAAAAGTAAAATTTAACATATATGAAACAATGGTGAAAGGCACGCTGTTGTATGGAATAGAGACTTGTCGCGTAACAGAAACATTTAAAAACAAAAATGGAAAGTGCCGAAATTAATGAAATAAGAAGATCAATGAGAATATCTAGAACAGATCATATAAGAAATGTGATCATAAAAGAAAGAATGGGAATCGAGGGAAACATAACGGATGACATCACTAGACAACTGATATGGTACGGCCATGTACAACGGATAAACGACGAAAGATTACCAAAGCAGGTTCTAGAATGGCAGCCAATAGGGCGTAGAAAACTGGAATGGCAACAGTCAATCCAAAGATCAATGAGTCAAAAAAAAACCTGACAGAAGATGATTGTCAAGATCGAAGAAGGTGGAGAATAGGCGTCGGACAACGTAGAAATACGTTCTAGACCGACATAGCAGTTGTAGTAAATACTTTAAATTTTAACAATTTTTAACTTAAAACAAAATTTCCTATTAACTGTCAAAAAGTTTTTGTTCACTTCTGGTGTAAAACCATTGTAAATACTCTGCCAATATATGGGCCCCTAAGCTCACACTAGGTACTATAGTTATAGTGTACGTGTGAGCTAATATAACTAAAAACTGAAATATAATTTATTTAGCTCCAGACTAAATTACCTTTTGTTTGATATCACACAAGCCATGTTTTGACTTAAACTCAAATTTTTGAAATCTACCCCCACCCTTAAAAAAAACAAAAAACTAAAATGTATTTTGTTAAACTCCGGACTCAATTACCTTTCGTTTGATATCACACACGCCATATTTTCACTTAAACTCTAATTTTTAAAATATACCCCCACCCTTTTTGTTAAAATAAATTAAAATGTATTTTGTTTAACTGCAGACTCAATTACCTTTCGTTTGATATCACACACACCATATTTTCACATAAACTCTAATTTTTGAAATCTACCCCCACCCTTTTATTTGGTTTCTGTTTGGTGGATTTTGTTCATTTTTAAATGGGACCATCTCGACCCAAGACCCAGCCTAGGTACCAAATTTCATTAAAATCGGCCAAGCGGTTTTTGAGTTATGCGCGTTGGTCGTTACAGACATACAGACACAGACAGACAGACATACAGACAGACAGACAGACAGACGGCGCAACAAAAAAGTTTCAAAATCATCTGAAACGCAAAGATATATAAAAATTTTTGAAATCGGAGCTACTTTTTTTTTCTCGAAAAAATTAGGATCACCATAGCTCACACTACTATAGTATAGTATATGTGTGAGCTAAAATGTATCGTGCTTCTATATAGTACCATGTTGTCTATGTCGGGGACTTTTTTAGATATTTACAAACATTTAAGAACCATGTGATTTTAGTTTATATATGACTTCCAGCACCGTTCCCAGAGGTGTGGGGTTAAAGGGGTTGAACCCACACGTAAATACTAAATAAATAATGCTAAAAAACTAAAAAAAGCTAAAAACTAAAACAAGACTGGTGCATCTCACATCCTCTTTTGATTTAGTGCCCTTTTTGACCTGCCTTGATGCTATTTTTGACGTTAATGAAAGTTACCACTTTATTCATTTGTCCAAATGTGGCGAGACTAGTTTTAAGGGTACTAAAACAGGAGTAGATGTGACGCCTATTATCCGGGAGTGCCGTTCTGATTTGTTTTTAATTCGGTGACAGTACTAACAGCTTAGATTTTAGGTACGACTAGCGCAGGTACGATTCTCGCGGCGCTGGTGCTGCTGTTAATTAATACAAGAGAACCCTAATAGCTGATTAACCTATCGGTACTGCGGTCCTTTGCCAATAAGGTACTGCTTGCCTGCGCTCTGCACGGCGAGAAAGTGGTGAACTATCGCCATCGCTTACAGGTTGTGTTTTTTACGGTACCGCTCGTGTGGGTGTTTATGCACCCAAGAGTTTTTGTTATTCTTGTACCCGTGTTATAACTCTTGTTAGGTTTAGCTTGATGCACTTCATTCTTTACTTTCTGGTACGATTTTTCGCCACTTTCTTACTTTAATTTGTTGATATTATTCACTGTTACATCAAATCAAATCATTTTTGTATACCGCGTGAACAAGTTCCCATCTAGGGGTATAAATTTCCATAAGAGGATAAAAAACAGATAGAGTATAGCATTTATTAAAAAGAGACCGCGATACGCCCGAGTCCCGCAGAAAGCTTTGCAGCGTTGTCAAAGGTAACCTTGATAAATTACTACAGGCGCGCGCGGTCGCACTCGTCAAGGGTCGGACAATCAGAATAATTTTTTTACTGCGAGAATTATTACTTGACTTGTCACCATACAAGAAGTGGACTATAAAACGTGAACATTTTATTTTTAAATTTTTTTAAAATGTGTGTTATTTACTTCTTAAAACACCTAGATCGGATAATAAAATAAATTTTTACAAAAAAGTTTCACGGGCAAGACCTCAGAGGTAAAGGTAGCTCGGGGACGCGTTTCTGCCTCATTAGGCTTCATTCAGCCCGAGCATAACCATAAAATGGAAGGAGATGAAATGATGATGTGGATATCTGAAAAGGAATATGAAATATGGTGTTTACTGAGGAGAGACCAACTGTCAATTTGCAGCTTCGGTCAGGGTTGCCTCAGTTTTGAGGCTAATTTTGATGTCGCGACGGAGACAGATATAATCTGCTCCCAGAAAACAGCCTGAGCCCTGGATTTTTTAAATGTGAAGGAAGTTCACGAGGTAAAAAGAACCTGAGATGAGAGGTAAAAAGAACCGAACGGAACCGACCCGTCCCCGAGCTACCTTTACCTCTGAGGTCTTGCCCGTGAAACTTTTTTGTAAAAACTTTTTACCTCGTGAACTTCCTTCAAAAATAAAATAAATTGTCTGTCTCAATATACGATAACTCAAGATCACCTTAAACGATTTTAACCCACTATGATATACAAGTTTTATGTCGGCATTAGATTTTGGTTTAAAAAAAGGGTTAGTTAAAAGTATTATTTAACCAATTTTATCCTAAAACTATCAACTTTTCTTTATGTATCGATTTTTGTTTAAAAATGTTCCTTTTGTATTCAATACATTTTTGCCCGTGGCGCATGTCGCCTGCGAGCAATTATAGTAACATTACTTTAATATTTTCTGAAAATTTTCATTTTTAGTTTAAAAGGCATTACTACTCATAATTATGATATTTGTCTTGAAAAAGTACTAAATGAGCTCCGCGGAACTACTTTTGAGGCTCAATACCACCTCTGCCGCCTCCCTAAGGTCTCGACCATCCTCCCGCGTTTTATAACCGCACGCTGCGTTTACTGTGGTCTACCATTACCTTTGTTAGGGTTAGACTAAAAATGCATTAATAGAAACCTAAAATTAAATAATAGTTAGCTTACCAATAGATTGGTAAACTGTGGTGTAAAAAAATTGACTTTAGTGAATGTGAAACGAAAATCAGTAACAAGAAAAATACTTTAAAATTCTGTTTGTATAAGTAAGTGAATTATTTACATTTAGGCACAAGCAGAATTTTATTCTGGTTGTTATATTTATAGACTAAACATACTTATAATTATAACGAAGAATCCAACCTTTGAAAGAAATCTGACTATTAATAACATAATAAACATAACATAACACATGTACCTTTCGCTAGGAGACCAAATTACTAGAAGAAGAAGATAATCCTATAAATAGATTTAGTGTACCTCACTGAGATGACTCTCTGGCTCAGGTTATTAGAGTGTTAACCTGTCGAAATTCTGCGTCAGTGAAGAAATTCTCTCCTATTTCCTTGTAGCAATTCACACTTCAAACGACATTGTTTAACGCTATTCTATAAAAAGACAATGAATTATTGCAGAAACATAATCATATTGATCATGTGTGACTGCCGGGCGTACAATTGAATCCCGTTTTTTAAAATAATTAGAAAAATATCAAAACAAAACGGCACAATTCGTGATCTAACCGGGAGTTCCTTAAAACTAATTAGAAAAATTTAATTATTAATGAAAACCAGAGAATCAATTGTTTCTTGCATAATATGACTATACTGTTTTAATTGATACTTCTTTACTGTATTGTTTGTATTGAAAAGCAATCAAATATTTCAGAGATCATCCAATTTATAGAAAATGCAAAGAAGCGCTACATACTAACACTCCTGCTTGCAGGAATGGAAAAAATTGTGAATTAATCCCAAAAAATTCTATTATTTGTGTTTTATATCAAAACATAACAAAAAGCTTATATATAACACCATTGTATTATATTATTACATACGGCTCAGAAGTATGGCCAATCAAGGATAGAACATAAAAAATGCTTTCCGCTACGGAGATGGACTATTGGAGAAGAGCAGCAGGGAAATCCAAAAGAGAAAGAGTTACAAATCCAAGAATAAGAGAAATTATGACAGTGGGGGAACGTACTTTAGTGGATGATATAAGAACAAAGCAACTGGTGTGGTACGGACATGTACAAAGAATGAATAATGAAAGACTACCTAAACAAATACTACAATGGAAACCAACTGGCCGAAGAAAACGAGGACGGCCAAGGAGAAGCTGGAGAGAAGGAATAGACAATGAAATAAGAATAAGAGGCCTAGATGATGAATTATGGGCAAACAGAAACGAGTGGAGATTGGGTATCGGAAGACGTAGAACGTTGTGAAACCGATAAATATATATATATATATATATATATATATATATATATAAATTCTATTATTTACCCTATAAAGCTATGCTTAGAGTGCAAAGTTCATAAAAGTAAATCAGAAAAAATCAGAAAGGAAACAAAATTATAAACTAAGATTCAAATTAAAGAAGGTATCATCATAGGGGCCTTATAGTCCCTCAGGATTGCCCCGTTTCGGTAACCTAGGAATAGTCTTGGACATCTTGTAATGATCCTAATTGTTTGCAGATTAAAATAAACAAGTGCCTATTTTTGTTGTTTAAAGATATCCGGTTATACGTATAAAGTAACAGTACAAACTCTATAAATTTACCAATTTTAGAAGTTAATATTATAAATTAAATTTATGGGTAAATAATTTTATTAGGCTCACGAAATCGCCGTATAAGCAGTTGATGTCATAATTGAATACATCGACTTATAAGATGAGTGTTGATTTATTGATTAATTTTTAGTGATTTATTGGGTATTAAGTTAATTTGTTGTCTTAAAAACATGAATAAAACAATTTTTATCATGTAAACTTTAGAATAATAAACATGCAATAGTTGATCGACCAACTTGGGAAGAAACAACCTCAACTTTATTCTTCTTTTTATTGTCTAAACTATTACTTACTTGTTAGTAACTTTAAGCACGTAAGGCTAAAAAAAAAGCTAAAATGATATAGCGGGCTTCAAGACACCATCCTAGGAAGTGGGGTTAAATTAAATGGATTGGATTTTAAGATTTTAATTTTAAGTTTATCTATACATTCTACCATTTAGCCTTCTTCGATCCATCTTTGGATATAGGCCTCCCTCAATATCTTCCACTCTTCTCTGTCTGTCCCCCAAGTTTCTGTAAATCATCCGCTCATCTCATTTTAGGTCTTTCTCTACTTCTTCTATTTTTCCAAGATCTCCAGTTTTCAATACATTTATTCCATCGATCTTTCTGTCTGATATTATGACCGGCAAATTTACATATAACATTTGTCTTTCTATTGATCTTTATGCTTTTGTTACCTTATGCATGTTTGATTTTGTAAGTGTCCAGGTCTGAGATCCATAGGTAAGTACAGGAAGGATACATTGGTTATATACTTTCGTTTTGAGGTACTGAGGATATATTTTATTTTTTAATATGTAGCTTAATTTACCGAATGCTGCCCAGGCTAATCTTACTCGTCTTGATTTCAGCTGTTTGGTTTTTTTTAGTTAGTATTATAATAATTATTGGTCTCAGATATATAATATTCCTCTATTTTTTCTTGGTTTGTTCTGATCGTGATATCTTCATCTGTGTTTGTTATGATTTTAGTTTTAATGCAATTCATACTTAAGCCTATATTGTTAGCTGCTTTATCCAGTTCTTCCATTATTTTATCATCAACATATCGTAGGTGGTTCAAGTGGTTCAAGTATTGTCCACTTACTTTGATGAACAAGGTACTGGTTCAAAATCCACAAAGAAAAACTAGAGATGACGAAACGGTTTCCGAATAGTCGGTACAACATCAGTCTAGTAAGCGGAAGGTAACTGGTTCAAGCCCAGGCTGAGGTAAAATATTTTTGTTTGTTTCTTTTTTTTAGCCTTGCTCTTATGCCACCAAATCCTGTCCGTTATATAATTTATATAAACTAACCTTTGTGACTAAAATTTACTACTATGTTGGTTTAAAACATTTTTCTATCTTGTCTGACGCCTATTCTCCACCTCCTTCAATCCTGACAATCATATTTTGTCAGGTTTTTTTGACTCATTGATCTTTTGATTTACTGTTGCCATTCTAGTTTAGGAAGCCTTTTTTTTCTGCGCCCTATTGGTTGCCATTCTAGGACCTGCTTTGATAATCTTTCGTCGTTCATCCGTTGTACATGGCCGTACCATATCAGTCTTTCTGTAATGTCATCCGTTATATTTCCCTCGATTCCCATTTTTTATTTTATGATCTAAGTTCTTATATGATCTGTTCTAGATATTCTCCTCCTTGATCTTCTTATTGCATCCTTTTCGACACTTTCCATTTTTGTTTTGTATTTTTCTGTTACGCGACAAGTCTCTATTCCATACAACATAACCATACATATTGTTTGTCCATTGTCTAGTCCTAACTTGATTCATTTCCAATACATAAGTACTGTGTCTCGTCCACGTTCACTGGTAACCCCCACTTTTGGTATTCGTCCGTTAACTTTTTCATCATTTACTACATGTCTTCTTTATCATTAGCTACAATTAGTTGGTCGTCAGCGAACTGTAGTGTGTATATGGTAAGTCGGTCGTTAAGTTGTATTCCCATGCCGTGCACTTTACGTTTCAAGTTATTGCGATATTTATTTTAAAAAGAGTTGGAGAGATAAAATATCCCTGTCTTAAGCCTTTCGTTACCAGGAATTCTTTTGAAAGTTGATTTCTAATTCTAATTTTAGATTTTAACCCTTTGTATAGTTATTTTATCGCTTATGTATGTATGATTGATATTAGTTTGCTCTAAAACTGTTTATAATATTTCCACTGGAATATGCTTTTTGTAGGTCCACAAAGGTAACATGAGTATATTTTTGGCACTCCTTTTCTTAATTACTTGTTTACTACTATGACTAAAATTTACATTAGCTGAATTACAGATGCCGAATAATATTGCATTCATCAAGGTACTATCCTCGGAAGTTCGATTAAAGTCCCTATTATGTAAATATTTTCTTTTTAATTTAATTTTATTTAGTTTTAAGTTTATACTCGCGTGAGTTATGACTTAACTAATTCCAATTATAGTTGGCTATCACATTTGAAAGATGTGAAAATCTTCTTTCATATACAAGGCTTTTAAACGCGCAAAGATAGTTCCTCGTATTACGTACACGAAAGCCAGGATATTGTTTCTACGCCAATCATAATAAATTTCGTCTTTGGGAAGAACCAAGCATGGGATCCCGATCACCTTTTTGTGCCATTAGAAACTTTTTACTATGCTGTATAAGTTCTGGAGATTGAAAATGGTATTAGACGCCGCAGTATAAGTTGGCTTGACCAGTAAAGAATTTTTATTGATATCTATAAAAATCGCAAAAAAATATAAAAAGACAGGAAATTGTATGGGTGGCGGAACAAAGATCGAAAGACAAAAGATCGAAAGACAAAAGATCGAATACAAAAGATCGAAAAACAAAAGATCGAAAAGGCAAAAGATCGAAAATTCAGAAGATCGAAAAACAAAAGATCGAAAGACAAAAGATTGAAAATACAGAAGATCGAAAAACAAAAGATCGAAAAGGCAAAAGATCGAAAATACAAAAGATCAAAAAACAAAAGATCGAAAAACAAAAGATCGAAAATACAGAAGATCGAAAGTACAAAAGATCGAAAGACAAAAGATCAAAAGGCAAAAGATCGAAAAAAAATATCAGAACACAAAAGATCGAAAAAAAATCGCTAGTAGTAAGTAAATAAGATCGAAGTATACAAAATGACGCGTATCATGTTTGGTTAGGTATATTCACATAAACAGTTTAGGCAAGGTCAGGTAAGGTAAAATTACCTAACCGTTAAATAAACCAATGGCTTGCCATACTTAACACAAATCATATAGTTCAATAAAGGGGTCTCTTTTTCAATCATATTTTTTCAAAAAAAAAAACTTTCCTGATTTCTTTCCCGGGATCCTAGAGGGTGTGTAACCAAACCGAACCGAACTAAACCGAACCGAACCGGTTGGGTTTGGTTTGGTTTTACACCCTGTAGGATCCCGGAAAACATGTCAGGAAAGTTTTTTTTTTTTAAATATGTTAGATAGAGATCCCGTAGTCGAACCGGCTCGGTTCGGTTCGGTTTAGTTACACACCCTCTAGGATCCCGGAAAAGAAATCAGAAAAGTTTTTTTTTTGAAAAAACTATGTAATAGCCACGAAACGCGCTATTTTGCTACACGCTATTTTGATATTTTGTCTTTCGATCTTTTGTACTTTCGGTCTTTTGTCTTTCGATCTTTTGTTTTTCAATCTTTTGTATTTTCGATCTTTTGCACTTTCGATTTTTTGTTTTTCGATCTTTTGTTTTTCGAGCTTTTGTAGTTTCGATCTTTGTTTATCGATCTTTTGTAGTTTCGATCTGTTGTCTTTTCGACCTTTTGTATTTCGATCTTTTATTTTTCGATCTTTTGTATTCGATCTTTTGTCTTTCGATCTTTGTTCCGCCACCCGAAATTGTATATCAGAAGAAATGAAGAAACTAATGGCAAAAAGACGGAACCTTGAGAAAGAAGGAAAATCGATATGTCATCGATAGAATATATAGAAATAAATAAGACTGTAAGAAAATAAAAGAAAGAGCCAAGGAATTAAAGTTAAGAGAGTTATAGAAAATAACAGAAATCTAAAATGTCTAAGGCCGAATGCGATAGGTAGATATGAAATAATTAAAATAAAGGATATAAAGAGCATAGAAACTAACGTTAAAGAGGATATTATAAACATCACACAACTATTCTATAAAGAATTATACCAAAGAAAAAGGCAATCATCGCGAGAAACCATAAAGAAACTCCAAAAAAAATAAAGAACATAAACTCAGAACTACAACCCGAAATAAGAAAATCGGAAATAAAGAGATACACAGATTTAATAGCCAATATATATAACAAAGTAACAACTTTAATCAAAATCCACAAAGCAACCAAGTTAATCTGCATAAGAAAAAGCCTCAGACAAGGTGACACAATACCCCTTAACTGTTGTGTGAAAAAATAGGCAACGGACAATACTTGAACCACCTAAGATATGCTGATGATATCTCCTTAATAACAGAGAAGAAAGAAGAACTGATAAAAATGCTGGAAGAACGATACAGCAGCTAAAAATATACGCTTGAGTATGAACTAGACTAAATATAAAATTATAACAAACACAGATGAAGATAACATGATCAGAATAAACTAAGAGAAAATAGAACAAGAGAGCAATATACCTGGGAGAAAATATTTAACTAAAAAAAAAACCTGCTGAAATCAAGAATTGGCCTGGGTAGCATTCGGTAAATTAAGCTACATATTAAAAAATAAAAAATATCCTCAGTACCTAAAAACGAAAGTGTATAACCAATGTATCTTTGCTGTACTTACCTGGATGGATCCCAGACCTGGACACTTACAAAATCAAACATAGATAAGGTAACAAAAGCCCAAAGATCAATGGAAAGACAAATGTTACATATAAAGTTAACAGATAGAAAAAGGAATAAATGGATAAGAACTAAAACAAAAGTAAGTGATTTCAGAGGAGAAGTAGCAGAATTAAAATGGAAATTTGTCAGTCATAATATCAGACAGAAAGACGATCGATGGAACAAATGTATTGTAAACTGGAGACCTTGGGAAAAGAAAAGAAGTAGGGAAAGACCCCAAATAAGATTGGCTTTTAGATGGATGAACACGGCGACAAACAGGAAAGAGTGGAGACCTATGTCCAAAGATGGACCGAAAGAGGCTAAATAGATAGAAAAATTATCTGTCACCTTTAGTTTGTGAGATATTGGATAAATTTGCTATTTTTTGGCAGACTTGTGCCTTTAGAATCAGTACTACTTTTCGCGAATGGTAGCGACGAGTATTTACTGAGGTGTAAAGCAAGACGTATAATCGCGGTACTACGTCGTTTACTGCGTTGCGTCCATTAAGGGCATTATGTAAATTTATATGAGAATGGCCGCGAAATAAACGAGAAGAAAAGTGCTCAATAATAGTACTGAGGCGGCAGTACCGCGGAGTTACTTTTTGCAATGTATAGCCTCTTGTCTTGAGGCTCCCAAAAGATGTAAAATTAGTTTTTCTCCTTTTACTTTTTAATCGTGATCATTGTAAGTAAAGGCTCATCACGTTCTAGCTTTAGATTTATTTTCATTTAATTTACCAGTAATTTTATCCAAGGTCGGCATTTTAAAATGTTACCTTTTATTATATTTATTCAAATCTTCTGGATCCACACAGATTCTAACTTTACCATTGCTTGTTTTAAAATGAAATGAGGATGCTTCATGACTTAAATGTGAGTGAGTTACCGCAGTACGGCGGAGCCACTTTTTACAATGTATAGCCTCTTGTCTTGAGGCTCCCAAAAGATGTAAAATTAGTTTTTCTCCTTTTACTTTTCAAACGTGACCATTGTAAGTAAAGGCTAATCACGTTCTAGCTTTAGATTTATTTTCATTTAATATACTAGTAATTTTATCCTGGACTGGCATTTTAAAATGTTACCTTTTATTATATTTATTTAAATCTTCTAGATCCACACAGATTCTAAGTTTACCATTGCTTGTTTTAAAATAAAATAAGGATGCTTCATGACTTAAATGTGAGTGACTTACCGCAGTACCGCGGAGCTACTTTTTACAATGTATAACCTCTTGTCTTGAGGCTCCCAAAAGATGTAAAATTAGTTTTTCTCTTTTTACTTTTTAATCGTGATCATTGTAAGTAAAGGCTCATCACGTTCTTGCTTTAGATTTATTTTCATTTAATTTACTAGTAATTTTATCCAAGGTCGGCATTTTAAAATGTTACCTTTTATTATATTTATTTAAATATTCTAGATCTAAACAGATTCCAAGTTTACCATTACTTGTTTTAAAATGAAATGAGGATGCTTCATGACTCAAATGTGAGTGAGCTACCGCAGTACGGCGGAGCTACTTTTTACAATGTATAGCCTCTTGTCTTGAGGCTCCCAAAAGATGTAAAATTAGTTTTTCTCCTTTTACTTTTTAATCGTGATCATTGTAAGTAAACGCTCATCACGTTCTAGCTTTAGATTTATTTTTATTTAATTCACTAGTAATTTTATCCAAGGTCGGCATATTAAAATGTTACCTTTTATTATATTTATTCAAATCTTCTGGATCCACACAGATTCTAACTTTACCATTGCTTGTTTTAAAATGAAATGAGGATGCTTCATGACTTAAATGTGAGTGAGTTACCGCAGTATGGCGGAGCCACTTTTTACAATGTATAGCCTCTTGTCTTAAGGCTCCCAAAAGATGTAAAATTAGATTTTTTCCTTTTACTTTTTAATCGTGATCTTGTAAGTAAAGGCTAATCACGTTCTAGCTTTAGATTTATTTTCATTTAATATACTAGTAATTTTATCCTAGGCCGGCATTTTAAAATGTTACCTTTTATTATATTTATTTAAATCTTTTAGATCCACACAGATTCTAAGTTTACCATTGCTTGTTTTAAATGTGAGTGAGTTACCGCAGTACCGCGGAGCTACTTTTTACAATGTTTAGCCTCTTGTCTTGAGGCTCCCAAAAAATGTAAAATTAGTTTTTCTCTTTTTACTTTTTAATCGTGATCATTGTAAGTAAAGGCTCATCGCATTCTAGCTTTAGATTTATTTTCATTTAATATACTAGTAATTTTATCCAAGGTCGGCATTTTAAAATCTTCCTTTTAATATATTTGTTCAAAGCTTCTGGATTCAAACAGATTCTGTTTGCCATTCCTTTCTTTAAAAATGAATTAGAATGCTTCATCAATTCATTCATTCAATTTTGAGACCTATTTAAGGTAAATAAGTTGGAAACTGGAAAAAGAAAAAAGGGGTCCTTGCTCTGTCAAGCAAACCAAGCCACAACGGTTAAAAACATTCAATCTAAAACGTTGCTAATGAAAACCCACAAGAATAACAAGCAAATTTATGTCGATGGCTAAAAGACCAACAAGGAATTATGCTAAAACGAGACAGTTCTATTGCATTCGTTTGTCATATTTGATAGTACAGAGTATACTACAAAGCGATACCTATTCCGATTTCGAATTCGTATGTATAACTGTAATCGGGAATTGGACTAACGTCGCAGATTAACATTGCGTTTTAGCAATTCTGTGACTAGTATCGAGTATGCTGGTTGAGGTACCGTTTAGATCTTCCGTCAATTTATGTCTAAGACTATATTTATTTTTGACACTTATAATAATAATACGTTTATTCAAATTCAAATTCAAACAGAAAATTACATTAAAAATGGAAAATAAACGTAAAAAAAGTCATAAAAGCATAATCATGCTTGTTGACTAAAACTTATCACTTATTTTATGAGTCTTCATTTTTTTCACTTTCTTTCTAAATACATTCTTTGACGTTTTACCAGCGTTTGTTAAACGTCCGACCTTAATGTTGGCTTTTATTTCTAAACCTTACTTCATAAGCAGTTCAATTTCTCAGGTTCATAATTCAAGTCAGATCAAATAAAAGTTCGATCTAGTATTTTATTTGTTTCTTTAGATCCCAGTACTATAAGATATTGAGACATATTTCCATCTCATGTGTCATATAGCTTTTCGACTCTAAATTCCAGATCATCATTTAAAGTTTCATCATCAATAATAGTAGAGTATCCCATTCCCTATATTTGTTACTTCCAATATCTTAGAACGACTTTTAAAGAAGCATTTAAAAGTGGCAGAATATTTGGGTTTTCGTAGTCTTTTAGCTCTATAACTAACTATAATATTCAGTACTATAACTGTAAGCTGATTATCTGAATATGAGTTAATCTGTGAAAGCACGACTTTTGTTTTACCAGAAGGTATATTCTGTCATTGGGTGAATATGTTATCGACAATCGTATATCTGCAATATTAGTATGAGAAGTTTATATGAGTATGAGCTTAAATGGGTTACAAACGTTATTTATGCTTAATTTTGATTTTTCTAGATACTGTATTGAGATTAATTTGAGAGCTGTGATGTAGCTATAAAGCTAAATAGCTGCAAGCGTACAAAGTTGTTTGTTGATTTGTTTAAATTAATAGAGTATCTGATCCTTTATCTTGGTTCATCTGTAACTGAATAGGGTATTTGACAAATTTTAGAAAAGAGTTTAGAATGATACATAAACCCTATATCATTATTTTTGAGACAACTTTTTACAACTTTTTTTCGTTGGCCTATGTGCTATTTGTTATGGTAAACAGCTGATAACTGTCAAAAAGTTATCTCAAAAATTATGATATGGAGTTTAGATCCCTAATTTGCTACGCAAAATTATTAAAATAGTATATTTTATCATGACCACATTTAAAATAAACTTTTCTAATTTCTGATTTGAATTTGCCGCTAAAACGCTCATTTCTAGCATGGCGTTGCAGTGACGTCACAGCGCAGTAAACTCGCGGACAGATACACGGCATTCAAGTGTTTATTTGTTTTTGGTCTGTGTTTTTACTGTTTTGTATGTAAAAAAATGTCCTATATGTGGTGTGTAGTGCCTCAGTGGTCGAATACTAGCATAAAAACACCTTAAAACTATTTATTTATGTGCCTACAGCAGTAAAATAACGGAAAAAAGTAACTAGAACTTGCTCGAAGAGACCCAAGGACCTTATCTAATACATCTTAACTCTACATTTGTAAAGATCACTTTGATGTGAGTCTAACTAAATTGTTTCTATTAATTTTTCTCACGTTGTCTATAATATATATAACTATTTCGTAAATGAAGATGAAATTTTTGGAGTTAGTTTATTACAAGGGGTGAACAACTATAATAGGCAGAAAGGTGTACAAATTTTTAGGTGGTGCTAGGCAGTTATTAGGCAGGACTAGGGAGTACCTCTAAATGCAGGACTAGGCAGTGCACATACAGGCTAAATGTAGGACTGAGCAGTGCATATGCAAGACTAGGCAGTGCATAGGCAGGACTAGGCAGTACCTAGGCAGGAGTATGCAGTGTAACCTATGCAGTACTTCAAGTATTGCTGGTAGTTGTATACTTTTTGCCTACCTGTCCTGCAATTTTTGATAGTTTCTTAATGCTTAAAATAATAATGATTGGGTATTTAATTGAATCTATTGTAAGTGGGATATTAAACAAAAAAGCAAAACATATAACCTAACCTCAAAAATGAGTAAAAGTGGGCGAAGAGTATCGTAAAAAAACTTTCAGTTATATACAAAACAACTCATCGAGTACTTATCTACATTTTAACGTTTCTAAATTCCCCAGAGCAAAAATCACTGTTGTTGGCAAAGAAGCCTGCCACCATAAAGGAATTCAGCATTGGCAAGTTGGAGCTATCGGCTTTGGAGAATCCGTTTTCCATTGGAAACGTTTTTTTTTTATAAGCAAAACACAAAATAAAATCTAATTTAGGACGATAATTCGCACTTTAAACCAAAGCAAACATTACTATCCATAAGAAAATAACACAGAAAATAGGTTCATTCGAGGCGTTTGCTGTTTTGGGACGTCACTCGCAGCTGATTGGGAGACCGCCTGTTTTGAATCGCGTGGCTAATTGTTTTAATTCAATGAATTTATTTAATTAAAAGAACTATGAATTTGAGAAAAAATTAAACAAAAAAGTTTGTTTTTAGCATTCCCAAGACATAAAGAGATATCTAAAAATAAATATATATTTATTTTTTACTACTGTGCAACACCCTATTACTACTACTATGTCGGTTTGGAACGTTTTTCTACGTTGTCCGACGCCTATTTTCTAACTCCTTCGATCCTTACAATCATCTTCTGTCAGGTTTTTTTTGACGCATTGATCTTTGGATTCACTACTGCCATTCCACTTTAGGACGCCCTCTTTTTCTGCGCCCTATTGGTTGCCATTATTGTTCCTGCTTGGGTGCGTTCATCCGATGTG
The DNA here is from genome assembly GCA_963576565.1 of Aspidapion aeneum. Taxonomy (NCBI): domain Eukaryota; kingdom Metazoa; phylum Arthropoda; class Insecta; order Coleoptera; family Brentidae; genus Aspidapion; species Aspidapion aeneum. The sequence goes on from OY755047.1 coordinate 18,384,276, forward strand.
TACATGGCGATACCATATCAGTTGTCTTGTAGTGATATCATCCGTTATGTTTCCCTCGATTCCCATGCTTTTTATTATGGTCTGATTTCTTATATGATCTGTTCTAGATATTCCCTTATCTTCTTATGCATCCATTTTGTCCATTGTTTCATATTTTTTATATCTCTTATAAAATACTGTTAAGACATCCAATAACCTTTTTTGCTTTTACTATTCTTTTTTTCAGTTCTTCAAAATCTGTTCCTGTCTTATCAAATGTAATGGATTCATCATATGAGCGCGTAATAAGAAATTTTTTTTAAAACGTCAGGTGAAAATTGGGGTTAAATTTGCATCCATATAATACATCTTGGAAACAAAACACAATAAAGATTTGAAAAAGCGTAGCATGGTATTCAGTAGTTCCAACTCACACTTTTTCAAAACACCGGTTCCTTAAGCTATAGGAAAAGCCAAGACCAGTGATTTTCACGTTTTTCCATTGCTTGACATGCAACACTTCTTTGTAATAACTAGGTTTCTTGATGAATATGACCGCATACCCTCTAGGTTATTAATTTAAAAAAAGTAAAAAAAAAAGAATAGAAATATGATATTATAATAAAGTGTTTTGTACACGAGAAGGTGTCAGATAAAATTAAGATCTCTTATATGCGCGCTTCTTTTGAATTTTGACAGTTAAATAACAGGCATTAAAGATTAATTTTTTTATGATCTCAATTGCTAAGCCTAGAGAAGATTAAAAAAAAAGTATTTTTTTGAGAAGGCAATCTCGCATTTAATATCCAACGTTAATAATAGCTAAAAATACTGACCAAAAAAACACCTCCGTTTATTGGTTGAAAATTAATGAGACCATAATCTGCGTTGATACTTACGTACCTAGTTATGGTTCTGGATTTCTTCGACAATAATTTTGCAGTAATTTTTGCAACCAAGTATAGTCAAACATTTTCTTTTTTTTGATTTGCCCTTAAAACTGGAGCACAGTTGTAGTAAAGGTAGCAGAGAGTCGGGTTAACCGGAATTTGTGTGTGGTCGTGGTTGATGTCAATCGATAGATAATTAAAAATAAGGATAGGGACATGTAAGCTGTTTTTTTATAGTTCTAACTGGTGATTGATGTCAATCGATAGATAATTAAAAATTAGGATAGGGACATGTAAGCCGTTTTTCTATAGTTCTAACCGTTTTCGAAATATTCTGCCTTGAAATTAGAGATTGTCGTTTTTGAACTATCAATATTTCAAAAATTGGTAGACTTAGGTATAGGACATTGTACAAGAATTATGTCTAGAATTTTCTGAAGAATCCAAAAAGTAAATAATATACAGGGGGGGTTGCATTTAGAATAAGAAAGTTGGTATTGGCCACTGTCACATTACACCCTATATAAATTTTAAAAAAATAATATGAGCATTTAAAAATACAAATTTACGTGTCCAAGCTGCTTTTCCAAGACCCCCTTATTTATTCGTTATCGAATTTATTCCATTTGGCTGTTCCACACTGTATATTTTCACACCGAATTAAAATATACCATTGTGTTCCAGTAGAAAAATTATGGACAGTGTTAGAGCAAACTAATATCAATCATACATACATAAAAGCGATAAAAGAACTATACAAAGGGTCAAAATTTAATAATAACGAAAGGCTTAAAATAGGTATGTTGTATCTCTTCAATTTTTTTTAAAATATATGTATCGCAGTACCTCTAAAAAACTGGAAACGTAAAGTGCACGGCATGGGAATACAACTTAACGACCGATTTACCATATACACACTACAGTTTGCTGACGACCAAGTAATTGTGGCTAATGATAAAGAAGACATGGAGTATATGATGAGAAAGTTAAGAGAAGAATACCAAAAGTGGGGATTAACAGTGAACGTGGACAAGACACAGTACACAGTACTTATGTATTGGAAACGAATCAAGTGAGTTCAAATGGACAAACAATATCTCTATGCAATGAGTATGTATACTTGAGTGTCCCCTTTGATAAGACAGGAACAGACTGTAAATAGTAAAAGCAAAAAAGGTTATTGAATGTCTTAACAGTATTTTATGGAGCAGAGAGATAAAAAAGACTGTAAAATTTAACATATATGAAACAATGGTGAAAAGCACGCTGTTGTATGGAATAGAGACTTGTCGCGTAACGGAAAAATACAAAACAAAAATGGAAAGTGTCGAAATGGATGCAATAAGAAGATCAATGAGAATATCTAGAATAGATCACGTAAGAAATGAGATCATAAAGAAAGAATGGGAATCGAGGGAAGCATAACGGATGACATCACTAAAAGGCAACTGATATGGTACGGCCATGTACAACGGATGAACAACGAAAGATTACCAAAGCAGGTCCTAGAATGGCAACCAATAGGGCGCAGAAAAAGAGCGCGTCCTAAACTAGAGAGAGAAAGAGTCAATCCAAAGATCAATGAGTCAAAAAAATCTGACAGAAGATGATTGTCAGGATCGAAGGAGGTGGAGAATAGGCGTCGGACAACGTAGAAAAACATTCTAAACCGACATAGTAGTAGTAATTAAAATATAATTATTAAAATATTCTTCCCCCTTCACCCTGGAAGTGAAAAGTCAATTTAGATCACTATTTGCAAATTGCCACATTTTTTTTCTCAAAATCTTTTATAAAAAACAAAAATTAATGCCGCAGTGCTGAATCTGCATAACATTATTTTTTCTAATATAAGCCAATTTTAATGGACTAATAGCGCTAGATAAAAAAAAACCGGGGAGGTATACCTCAGGGCTTCCTTAACCCTACTAAGTATTCTTTTTTTTTAAGTTTTTTAAATGTGGGCGCAGTGAAAATTTAAAACAAACACGAAAAAATGAAATTTTTTCAATATAAGATGATTTATCAAGGTCAAAAAAGGTCAAGTCTGTCCCAATTTTTTTTAAATTCTGCTGTTTTAGGACATTGAGAATCTAATGTTCATTGGTCAAAATTTGTGTTGTGATAAATTGGGAAAAATAAATGTTGATATTTTGATAAATTTGCCGCCATCTTGGAAACAATAATGACAGGTAAGCCAATTTTTTTTGGATAATATTAGACCTGTCCGCCTTAATGTCTGTTCCAAATTTAGTAATTTTCGCTCAATTGGTATGGGAGTAGTGCCACAAAAATTTTACAACAAATTTCTACAGATCTTGTTTATAGTTTCAAGGTTTTTTTGCTTTGTTTTTGATAAACCGCGAATTTTGATGATTTTTTTAATCGAAATGCTCAAGAATCGTGTTTTTTCGAATAATCTTAACTTTTATAGGTTGTGTAAGGTCAAATGACCTTGAAATCATTTTTTTTAAATCACTGAATACAAATTATATTTTGACAATTCTTTTCCGCCATTTTTTTTTAAATTTCCTTCACCACTTCCACTTTGAAGCAAAATCAAAAATGTTGTATTTTCCACAGAATATTTGTACAAATTTTCACGCCTTTACCCCCATTTTTCGACGTAGTTGGGGAAATAGCGGTTGTACAGCTCTAAAAGGAGGTATTTGCTTTAAAATTGGCGTAAGAAAACGCATAGGAAATGCCTGTCTGTTTGGCTATTAGGTATATGTATCCAACAAAAGTTGATTAGAGTATAAAATAAACAATAAATATTTCTCAAGATGGTCTTAAAGTATTTAAAAAGACATTTTAAGCGACCGACACTTCTAACCTGTAGCAGAGAAGTCTCACGGTTTTGTCGTTCCAATTTCTACCGAAATAAATCTTCCGATTGTCGTTTGTTTAAAAACGAATAGTACCACTTTATTTAGCTGACGTTCACGACTATGGCACATACTTACATTCATACCTACATACAAACATACATATTTTAATATTCTTCTTATAAAGCTTTTAAAGAAAGAAAAATATAAGCGACTAGGGCTACAGAGAGGGTGCCCTCCCAAAACTAGACAACAACCAGTATTTTTAATTGATTTATTTAAAAAAGTTAAATCTTTCCTTACGATATGTCTAGTTCTTTTTTTAAGTTTGTGGTTAACAAAAGGCGATGAATTGGGTAAACTTTTTTAGCGTAAATAATTACAAGCCGGCAGCACCGCGCGGAAGAAGATTTCAATTTCACCCGTTTTTCAGCGGTGTATGGGTGGCTATTCTCGCGCGGGGGTGGGAAGAATCTTTGTTTTAGTTGAAGTCGGCCATATTCATCGTGCGAAATCGTTCGTTGCCCTTCCTACGTGTTGCTGGTTCTATCCTTAGTGAACATGTATGAGTTTGTTTTGATTTGGGGAAGGTCAGTAGTTAAAAGCCTTGCCGGTCGCTTGTCCATTGTTTGTTTTTGTTGTTTTCAAAATCGAAATAAATTTCGTCGATTATATAATTCACTGTGCAAGTTTAAATACGTTGACATATGAATTTCGATCACAAATAAAATCTTTAGGGCCGGACCTAAAATTAACCAAAATTTTAGTGCAAGTAATACTAAAATTATACGATGCTGAAAACTGGTTGTGGTGTTGTGAAAAACGAAATACTTTTTTTGCTTTATTTGTCTTATTAAGAACAATCCCTGCGTGGGTGGCAAAGGGAATGTGTGATATCAAGCACTTTAGTGAAAAGTTGGACACAAAGTAAGTGCTACTTATTTAAATAACCACATAGAATTTTCTATGCTAGGCAAGATTGATATTAGGTGCCAATTGAATAGTGCCTATAGGCAAAACATTACCGAACATAATGAAAATATGGCAAAAAATAGACATATACTTAGTAGGTTAATAAACTGTTTCAAATTCTGTGGGATTTTTGAGGTTCCTCTACGGGTGTGATGAGTCTGAAACTGGTGCTAATCCGAGCACTTTGCGCATGTAAAAGAAGGGCGAAATAGCCTTTATCTATAAACAAATAAACTAAAAACTACACCAAGTAGCTGCTTGTTTGTAAAATGCTTAAATAAAATTGTTAAGGTAAGTTTTTTACTAGGGCCAAAATTCACTTATAAACTTCAACCCCTAATTTCATACTCATACACAGAAAAAGTAGATATCAAACCAAAGTAAATAACGTCGATTCAAAACAAAAATTTCATATTAAAAGAATATCATTTTTTCTTTGGTTTTCTTTTTTTAGTTTAATAATTTGTCCCAGGTATTTATATTCCTCTACTAGTTCTATTTTCTCTTGGTTTGTTCTGATCCTGATATGTTCATCTGTGTTTGTTATGATTTTAGTTTTAGTGTAGTTCATACTCAAGCCTATTTTTTAACTGCTGTAGCCAGCATTTTTATCAGTTCTCCTTTCTTATCTGTTATTAAGGCGATATCATCAGCATATCTTAGGTGGTTCAAGTATTGTTCGTTTACTTTGATGCCTATTTCTTCCCAATCTAAGTTTTTAAAAACATCTTCTAGGGCCTGGTTAAACAGTTTAGGGGATATTGTCTCACCCTGTCTGACACCTCTTCTTTATAATTTTATTTGTAATTATTGTTGAATTATCTAATTGTTATTTGTAGTCCTATTCAAACCTAACCACATTACATTTCTAAATAGACCTTAAACCATTACAGACTACCTTTTATACTTGAACTAAACATACCAAAGATTGAAACCAACTTGTATTTGTATTTATTTTCAGTCGTCACGTGTCAACATGTTTATGTTTTGATTTAATAAAATGATTGTCTTGCTTGCAAAAATTCCTATTGTTTATTTTCTTGAATCAAAAAAATATCGCTTTTTACTTGAGAAAATATTGAATAAATATTTTGCTGGAAAAAAATTAAAATGTAATGAGCCCAGCTCTGCATTTAAAACATTTTATGCTTTGCCCGATAGGTAAAAATTGTATTTCTTCAATAAAGTACTATTTTTTTGTTAAATTTTAAGAATGATTTGGCTTCAAGTAAATTAATATATTCATGAAAAATAAAATATTATTGAAAAGCAAATGTCACGTCGCCGTTAAGTAAAGTAAACTTGCTTTAGAAGAAGATAATATCGAGAAAATAGGTTTTTGATTTGAGATTAAGAAAAAAATCTGTTTGTGATATTTTCTCCCATATTTCAACTTTTCAAGAATTGGGTATATTAGTATTATATTAGGGAGGAAACTGCGACATTTTCTAGGCCTGAGGTATTGCAATTGTTTTATTATTACTATTACTACTACTACTACTAAGTGGGTAGCTAAAACCGAATGACCACTAATGACTCATTAACTGTACACTGTATTTAAACAGTAACCGAAACAGTGATCTATGCAAGAGCCCTGGGGAGCCCTTGGCAGAGCAATGTCTAACTTCAAAAATTATCGTTTTTGCCTGTAGCTTGACACCTAGCCTCTTCCGGTATACCAACAAGCTGGGGCTACTTAGTCTGACCAGTTGCCTATTATTCATATTATAGTCCAGCAGGACTAGTATGTTCGTAACTTTAGCATTCTCCCATAAAGCTTTGAGTCTCTTCTTTTTGAACTACAAGACGATACAGCTTACCAGTATTTACTAAGTCTAAAGACTTACTTAATACTTACAGATTAAGTAACTGTCAAAATTTGTATTACGTTAACGTGCAGTCTTAAATTTTGTAGTAGAGTTAAAGGTAAAGTTTGTAAAACTAATAGACGAAAATCTCCTACATCAGTAACTTAAAACTATCTCTGTAGATGATCCAAACCAATACTTAAATATTATAAAAAACG